>JABXWE010000025.1:0-123111 GCA_014611495.1 Limonius californicus
TCCCAATAGTAACCGACCTTCATTATTTGCTCTATTTCATTATTTTAAACAAGTAATAAATATTAACAATAAATAAATAAATATTTAAGGAGTGTAATACATTTTAATACTGACATTGTTTTAGGGTGTGTGACGAGTACCTTGCCCTGTTAGTTTAAATAATTTTCTATGTTCTCATTGTCGTAATCAGCTTTGGGCCCCAGCTTTTCAAATATTATATGAAGCATCCCTTTCTCACTTAACCCCTGAAAGCAGAAGCATTAATATAAATGTAGAATACATAATGCATGAATTTATATTCATATATTTAATTTGAAACATGGGGGATTTTTTTCTTCCATTTGCAAATAAATACTCAATGAAAAATATTATGTGTTTTGTACTGATTGCTAATTATTTATGTTTGTTTCTTCATTCTAAGTGTTATTAATAATAATAATGCTGAAACTATTTCTTAGAACTTGTGTATTTGTGTAATCTTGAACTACTGGATGTATTAAAAAAAATATGTTGTTTCACATAATGTATTCCTATCTTCATGTGTTGTCTTTAAATTCATGGGTATAATTTGCAATCAAATCACAATATAAGTTGGGAAAGAATAGACTATGCAATGAATACGTTAAATGTTACGTACAGCAAATCAATATAATTTCCATATAAAACGTACTTAAAAATATTCAATGAATTTATATCACATATTTTCTACAGTAACCCACCTTGTCTTTGTCTTTCCACTGAGCGGGGGTGTCAACGTCTAAAACCATACTAGATTCTCTTGGTTCCCTAATGCTGGAAATAATCAAACTTGATGTTTACGTTTTTCCTCTATTTTTATTCGAATTTAATTTAAGCAACTCATACCTGTTTGGAATCTTAGGGAGAGCCCTTTTTGCCGCCACTCCTCTACAGACGGGCGCGTACACATACTTTCTATAAAAACAATTATAAAAGAATAATAATTTTTAAAAATTATGTCTATGAAACTTACCTGCAGTTTACTTTTTTGGTCTGTAAACTTTGGGAAATAACTCCAAGTACGATTAAAAGCAGAAGCAGAGTTTGAGTTTTTGAAAAATACTTCATAATACTCTGCAAAAAAAAAAACGTTTTAGCGCGTGTTTAAAAACACCAAACTGGAAAATCTGTTGTGATGAGGAATTCAAGAACACTCTCATTACTGTTGAAAACAGCTCTTAGCAGAACTACAATAATGTGATAAAGTAAAAAATTCTTTTGATAATTTCTATGAAAAATAAACATCGAGATAACGCGAAAATTGGTCTTGACTTGAATCGAACATTTGTAATCAAAACATTGCGGAATAAACTAAAATTGGAAAATAAAATACCTGAGCAATCATATCACTAATTTTTAAATCAGATTGCATCAGATCTCGCGATCATTAGCTCGTAATACTTTTACTTTAAAAACAAACTGGCTGGACTTCGTTCGTTTTCGTATTTTTGTGCCACATCATGGAAAGTTCTTAAAAACAGCAAACTTCAACATTTAAATAAAATACGTACGTTTCAATGTGTATCTAGGATTCAGATTAAGTTATACTAGTTTGCGCACATAGAATATTCGTCTTTATCTCTACTTGCTACGACTACGAAATTTCTGTAACAAACTGGAGGAATTCTGCAAATTTCGCTCCTTATAATGAAACTGCGCGTCCTGCGCAACACACCGTTGAAATCTGAGGGTTGCCCCAGATTAAAACTTGGTGGACCTACAAATCCTGAGATTATTACGTCAGATAATCAAATCAATTAGTTGTTTTGGACGTCGCTTTAATGGGTTATCTAGCGTTTGCACCCTTCATTACTCATCAGTTTCGCCAGACTTCTTGTGGCTGACACTGATAAATTTTTATCTTGGTGTTAAATGTAACTCGACCTTTTTAAGGTTAAAAATACGCGCCCAAAAAGCAATTGAAAAGTTGTAGGAATTAAAATAAATGTTTGTATTGATCAGATTTCAGTTGACCACTTGAGGTCTGGAATTTTTAAAGCTTTTGATAAGTTTTTATCTTCAAGTTCTTAAATACGCAATACTTCGCTTTTTGGTCAGTTCCGGATAAGGGTCTGCTAAAATGACAAAACAAGCGAAAATGATCGTTTCTGTTGTCGCCGCAGCTACGTTAATGGACAACTAGTAGACAACATACATAAGATTAAATAAGGTGAAAAAATTATCAAAAAATCATAAGAAATTGTGATAAAATTTAGCCAAAAGTAGTACAAAAATACGGAAAATCAATCTATTTTTACAACATATGGGGAATTATTTTAGTGAAATTTTTTCACCTTATTACAAACTATGTACCATCCTTTAAGAACTTCATGCACACAACCCCAATTTCAAAATGTATCTGATTTTCTTACAAAACAAAACTCTGTTCATAATTTACTTTATAGTATATTATACGTATTGTCTTTCACGCTGGCCGCAGTTCGTTCTGCAGCGCCAGATAGACGGCCCTAAGACCTGCAGCGCACAGAGAAACGAATATAATGGTTTCATTTTTGGTTGCCAGATCGCTTTAAGGAAAATTGTTAAAAATCTAGAAGTACCAAAAATATCTCATATAACAGTTGGAAATACAACAGTGATAAAGCCAAATCATACGTTATGTTATATTCAGGAGAATCACATGCCAATAATATTATGAAAAAGACCTAATTATAAATCTGAATTTTTAGATTTTTTTCAGAATTGGTTGTGTACTTATTCTAAAATTGCGTACACATTTTTTTTGCTGGAGAATATGAATTTACACTTTTTTTATTATAATAAATATTGTAAATACCAATGAAATTAGTTATTTTTTCATATGATGATAACGGTTTTTAATTGTGGTTGATTTACTTTAAAAATTGAAAAAAATATGTCTCGCTAGCAGTTTTGCGGGAGTCTGTTCTTCTTCGGCTGTACGACCAATACTGAGGAAGTTCCTTTGTTGTATGAACTTTAAAACTTTCAATTTACCTGATTACTTTATTTGTTTAGCAAAATATTGGGTGCATCCGTATTTGATATTGTACACAATAAATAACATTATATAACGGTCATTATTATTGGTATATCTGTATATCGATATTGAATAAATGAGGATATTGACATCACCAAAAAACCACAATACTGTTGGAACTCCTAACGTGGTTGTTAAGTTATATGGAAACTATTGAGAGAAAACTACGGGAATGAAATCTAGATCTTATAATATATTTTCGTGTCAAGCCAAAATAGCTTAACAAAAATATTTAACGTCAGTATGTAGTTAAGAGCTTCCTAAAGAATTTATTTAAAACATTTTTCTGAAATCAGTATTAACTGCAGAAAATTGAGGTCTGCGTACTTATTACTCCCCTTGTATAATTATCTACATATATTTTTACCTAAGCGAATTCGGGTTTTAATATTTTATTATTTATTTCTTCCAATTTAACCTTTAAAAAAACTTATCTAACTTCAAATTTTTAGTAATACATACTTAGGGATTCTTAAAACGAGTTTACGCCTGGGCCTGCGAATTTTCCACCTGACGCGCTGTCTGTAGATAATTACAATTTAATTAATACTGGGAATGTTTTTATTTGTTTTAGAAGTTGTTATTTTGTTATAAATTATACAATTAAATAATAAATTAATAAACTGAATAACTATAATTTAACCGTTATTTAAATGAGATCTCCTTCATTTAAATTTTAAATATTACGCGCTTACAGTTCATTGGCGTACATCAAACATTCGTTTGTTCGGCTATTCTAATCGCTATTGGCTACGAGAGCGACACGCGCAGTGCCAAACTTTATTAAAAGTGATAGCTTTTGTCGGCCATTGCAATCCTCGGAGTGACAAATTGAAAATAATTTCAGAGAACTTTGTTGTAAATTAAATTTGTGAAGGTAAGTGGTTATACTATTCGAATGCGCCATTCAATCCCTAAGCAGATGTCAAAAAGTTTCATAATATGTAATTAGTTTCCACGAACATTTTACCCAATAGTTTTTGCTGTCAAAATGCTAATTTGTTTTGATTGTGATAGATGCCGAACATCAAACTGCAGTCCTCAGACGGCGAAACCTTTGAAATTGACGTAGAAATTGCAAAATGCTCTGTGACAATCAAAACAATGTTGGAAGACTTGGGCATGGACGAAGAAGAGGACGAAGTGGTTCCATTGCCGAATGTGAACTCAGCTATCCTTAAGAAGGTCATCCAGTGGGCCACTTACCATAAGGACGATCCACCTCCACCTGAAGATGACGAGAACAAGGAGAAGCGCACGGATGACATCTCCTCGTGGGACGCCGATTTCTTAAAAGTTGACCAGGGAACCCTCTTCGAACTTATCCTAGCCGCCAACTATCTGGACATCAAAGGACTTCTTGATGTTACATGTAAAACCGTCGCCAACATGATTAAGGGAAAAACTCCCGAGGAAATTCGTAAGACTTTCAATATTAAGAATGACTTCACTGCTTCCGAAGAGGAACAGGTGCGCAAAGAGAATGAGTGGTGTGAAGAGAAGTAGATTAGTTTTGTACAACCCTCGCTTTTTGAACTTTATTGATGTTAGTTTACTAAATTATTTAAATGTAACCTACAATTTGTAATGTAATCTAATAATTTAGACTATAGCTGTTTAGAAATGTAATAAAATCTTCGTGTTTTTTGATTTAACTGTGGATTATTTGGTGTCAAATGGTAGATACATTTATAAAAATTTCAGGGGTGCCAGACTAATTGAATTGTTTACTGACCCGTAAGACAGTTTTGGAAATTAATTCTTACTTGACAAAGAAAATAAATATAAGCTTTAACTACGAACAGCTGTTCCATATAATTATCATAAACAAATACAGAAGCAGAATGAGCACCAAAATGTTTCTGTGTGCAATAACATTTCAAATGTACATAGTTTTGTTTCTTCGGGTGTTTTTTTAAATATCTGGAGTTTAGTTAATTTTATTTTGAGAAAATGAAAAAATAGGCTTCTTGTATTGGGGCTGTTGTTTGAAGAGATCCCACAAAATTCAATAAGCCCATCACTGTTTTTGTACGAAACAGTTTCATATCTTGTAATGTTCATGGAAATCCCTTGGATCATCAAAATATTTTGAAAATTGCTATATTTAGATTGAAATGTGTATTTTTAAAGATTTGATTAAGTATTTTATTCTGCAAAAATTAAAATCAGGTACAATTCATTTGAGATCATTTTTTTTAAAGGAAATTTGTTGAAGATGCTGGCCAGCTCGGCTGGTCGGCGATCGCCGAGGGCCCCCAAAAGGGACCCCCTAAAAAAATAAAAACATAAACTTAAAAGTTAAAAATTAGGTTCTGTCTTTACTAAGGTTGATTTTAAATTTTTAATTGTGTCGCAATCGCGTGTACAATTAATGTTAAACAGTTGTATACACTAAGCACAGTGTGCTTACGCTAGGAGCCGGCATGCATGTAGTATCGCCGTCTCGTCTTGTTGCTGACAGAATCAACTTAGGTCTTACGTCCAATCTACTTTTCATGAATGTAGAAAGAGAACTTTATTATAAATTGCATAAACATCAAATAGCCAGGACCAGTGAAGAGCTGACCGAAAAGCTGTTAACTAAAATCATCTTTGCTTAATAATATTTAAAACTTTTGTATTTTTTTTCCTAAATTTCTAGCTTTACTAACATTATTTTACCTTTACTTGTTTACAAGTTAGAATGTTAAATCAAGGAGTAAACTCTACTTTATCCTTTATACCCTCACGGGTGTTGGATATCTGTGGGTTCCGCGTCCTTTACCCATTTCTTCCATCCTTTACGGTCCTTTGCCATCTCGTTCATTTCTTCTGTCGTTTTTCCTCTTGCTTTCCCTATCTCTTCTATGCCCTTCATCCAGATGAGTCTCGGTCTTCCTCCTTTCCGTTTCCTAGTGCCTTTATCCATACCATTCTAATTTCTTCTTCTCCCTTTTCTGTGTTATCGTTTGTTGTTTTAGTTTTCCTATGATTTCCTCGTTTCTTATGTGGTTTATCTTGGTTTTCCCTGCTATCTTTCTGCAGTACTTCATTTCTGCTGCTATCAGTTTTGGTTTGTGTTTTTGTTGTACAGTCCAGGTTTCGCTTCCATATAGGATCGTTGAGACCACTATTGTATTATACAGGGAATTTTTCTTTTTAGTATACATAGCCTATGTATACTTTTAAAAGAAACGCGTCAAATTCGCCTATTTTGTAGGCAACCAACTATACAGACAACTAACCATACTGTGACCACAGCAATCAAATTAATTCAATGCTAAAAAATAAAATTAATCTTTATTTAGTGTCAAACAATTGTTAGAAAATTTAAATCAGAGGGACGTAATAAATTCCCATAAAATAAAAACTGAAAGTAATCACGTTTTAACCGAAGAATTGAAATGAAATATTTTATGCTACGTTGAAGAAAACCCGATAGTATCACACACAACTCAAGCATGCTGTGACCACAGCAATCAAATTAATTCAATGTCAAAAAATAAAATTAGTCTTTATTTAGTACCTTCTTGCGTTTTTTATACAACCATATATAGTAAAGACGAAAAACTGGAAATTCTAATGTGATGCCAGAATGGAAACAGCTTAAGAACTGCGAGAGACTTATTTTCATTAAAATATCCAGAAATACCTATTCCTTGCATTCGAACCATACAAACAATTGTTAGAAAATTTAAATCGGAGTGATGCGTAATAAATTCCCATAAAATAAGAACTAAAACTAATCACGTTTTAACAGAAGAAATGAAATTAAATACTTTATGCTACGTTGAAGAAAACCTGATAGTATCACTACGAGAAGTAGGTTCACATTTCTAAAACTTCGGTATTTAAAACACTAAAAGAATTTAAATTTAAATCGTACAAATTTTCAAAACACCAACAACTATTCGATCAAGACAAAGAAAAACGAACTATCTTTTGTGAAACATTCTTTAATTTGCTGCATGAAGAAGAATACATTTTAAATAAGATAGTTTTTAGTGATGAAGCAACTTTCACAATAAATGGAGAAGTCAATTCATAAAATTTTCGGTGTGTATTATAATTCCTCATCTATCCACTATCCATTATCCTGATAAACTTATTTCTTAGATATTGGTCCCGTACTAACTGCGATTTACAAAACTTAACTCAAGTCAATACACTGGGAAAGTTAACGTATGGCTAGGAATAGTTGAAAATAAGCTTATCGGTCCATATTTTATTGATGGTAATCTCAATACCGGCAAATTTTTAGAGCTATTAAGAAACAACATCATTCCGGCAATAGAAAACTTGAACATCGATGACCCGTGGTTTCAGATGGATGGTGCCCCTCCGCATTCCACGAATGCTATAAGAAATTTTCTTAACGACAAGTTTCCAGGACGTTGGATAGGAAGATTCGGTCCTATAGCGTGGCCCCGCGCTCTGCAGATTTGTCACCCAATGACTTCTTCGCTTGGGGATATCTGAAATCAAAAATTTATATCAATATTCCAATACAAAGTATTGATGAATTAAAAGATCGCATACGTACCGAATGCAATAGCTTGAATCCCAACTTTCTTGCGAATGCTGTGCGTGGTTTTCAACACCGGTTAGTTTATTGTTTAGAAGTAGAAGGTGGCCATTTCGAATACTTGTTGTAACTGTTGTTTTTATTTTCATTTCCGTTTTCTGTTATTGATATTTAATGTTTTACAATAATAATCGTCGTTGTTGTTCCTCATTTTGATTTACGTATTTAATATAAACACTGCATCAACATAACCTTCATACTCAAATAATTGACAACTATAGTGACGTTTGTTTCTGATTTTTAGTTGTCGGTATAGTTGGTTGCATACACAATAGGCGAATTTGACGCGTTTCTTTTAAAAGTATACATAGGCTATGTATACTAAAAAGAAAAATTCCCTTATATATTTAGCTTGGTTTTTTCGTTTATTTCTTTTTTTCCCAAAAGCTGACTTATTTAGCGCGTTGTATATGTTGCTTGCCTTCTTGATTCTGTTTGCTATTTCAAGGTCTATTTTCCCGTCGTTTCCTATAATAATTCCTAAGTATTCCATTGTGGTCACTTCTTCTATAGGTTGATTTTTGTACATTATTCTGTTTTGCTCCTGTTCCCTTTTCTTATTTATATACATTATTTTACTCTTTTCTATTTCTTCTGTCCATACATTTATCAGCTTTTGCATTTTACTGTTTTTGTCTGCTATAAGCACTAAATCATCTGCGTATAACAGGCTATCCATTCTGAGTGGTATCATATTCCTGCGTCCCATTGTAGTCTGCAGTTTCACCGTTCTTTGTCTTGTGTTTTTCAGTAGCCTGTCCATTACTATTATGAACAGGCAAGGGCTTAGACTTGTTTTATACCCTTTCTGATATTAAATGGTTCTGATCTATTACCGTTTATTTGTACTTTTGCTCGTGTATCCTTCAGTACCGAGTTTATGACTTGTATTAGTTTCTTCGGTGTGCCTATTAGTTCCAAACAGTTTTCTATTACTTGTCTTTGTATTGAATCAAAAGCTGCCCTTAGGTCGATAAATGCAAGGATAAGTTCTTCTCTCCTTTCAGTTCTTCCTTCTATCAGTTGTCTTATGTATATATTGTCTGTTGTCTGCCTTTTTCTCCCTGAATGCTGTTTGCTCATTCTCTAGCTTATTTTCTATCTGTCCCTTTAGTTTGTTTTGTATTATTTTTGTATATATTTTGTTTGTTACGGGTGATAGGCATATTGGTCTATAATTGTCGCATTGGGTCTTGTCACCTTTTTTGTGTATAGGCATTATGAGATTATTTTTCCATTCTTTAGGTATCGTGTTTCTTTCACATGCTTCAACCAGTATTTTGTGTAACCATGTTATTCCGCTCTTTTCCATGTATTTGATCATTTCTGGGTGCACTTCATCTTCTCCACTTGCTTTACCTATTTTGATGTTTTCTATTGCTTCTTCTATTTCTGCTATATCGATATTATTGTTCTGCGTTTCCTCCTCTTATTGTATGGATATATTTACTTCCAGTGGCTGTATTTTATCATGCTCGTCCAAGTCGAATTTTTGGCTGTAGTGTCTTTTCCATACTTCCATTTTTTCCGGAATGTTTCTTTGGTTATGTTGTTTTCATCTCTTACGCATGAATCTGTCTTCTTTCTTCTTCCTCTCAGCCCTTTAATTGTATTCCGGAATTTTCGATTGTTATTTCTGTATCTCTCATTTAGTTCGTTTCCAAAGTTCTCCCATGTTTTTTGTTTGGCTTTTTTCACTGCCCTTCTCTTTTTATGATAAGTTTCCTTGTCTTTTAGATCCTTCGTGTATATGTATTTTTTCCATGCTTATTTTTTGTCTTGCACTGTATCTTTGACTTCCTTTGTCCACCATCTAGTTCTTTTTCTTCCCGTATTTATCTTCCTGTATTCACATACTTCTCTTGCTGAGCTAATTACTATTTCTTTTAGTGCTTGCCATCTGTCTTCCAAGGTTCAAATTCTATTTTCTGTTTCCAGCTTGTTTATTTTTGTCTCTATTTGTTTCTGTTTTCACCTTTTTTTAGCTTATTTATATTTATTCGAGTATATTGTTTTATCTTCTCTGTGGCTGGTTTGATGTTTCGTATTTTTCCTATTACCAGTCTGTGTTGTGTACCCATTTCTGCTTCCGGTTCCACTTTTATTTCTTTTATGTCTTCTTCCATTTCTGTTGTGTATACTATGTCGTCTATGATACTACTTGCTTGTCTTTCTTGCGTGACGAAAGTGAGTCTGTCTTCTTATTTTTAAGTTTCCAATTTTTAGCACGTTTGTTATACAGAATTGTAACATTTTGTTTCCATTTCTATTTATTTCCCTTTTTCCATAAGGTCTTCTGCAGCCAAGTCCCTTGTGTATGTCTGTACCTATCCTGGTATTCCAGTCTCCCATTATGATTATTTTGTAGCGTTCTTCCCTCACTTTATCTAATGTGTGCTGTAGTTTTGCGTAGAATTCTGTCATTGTGTTTTCATCAGTTCCTTCTACTGGGCTGTATATTTGGACTATGCTCATTTCTTCTCCCATGTCTGCTGTTATGACTATGATCCTTGGTGGTATTATGTAATTTTTAGTTATTCTTTTGTTAACCTTTTCTGTTACTATTATAACCAGTCCTTTTTATTTAACTTGCAAATAATTCATTAGGACAGTTCTTTCTTTTTATTATAAAACATGTACTACAATAATTGCCGTGATATTGCACTAAAAAGATAAATTGTTTCCTTGGCTTGGCTTGGCTTATTCATTGACGTTTTCCCTCATCAATGTATATTTGACTGGGGTGTTTCATAAAATTTAGCTTATGACTGTAATATTGTGGTTTTGTTGCCTGAACTAAAAATATTTCTCACTACCATGTTCGTAATTAACCACTTGTAGTTAGTAGTTTATTACTAATGTTTTTAGATCCAGTTTTTGAATAATTTAGATATAATAAAAAAAGTAATGAAAATTTGTTTAAATATTATAAAATTAATTATGTTTAATAAAGTTAAAATTATTTTTATTAAGATCTTGCTTACCTTCAATAACTATTTTAAGGGCCAAAGTAGAGCAAAATGCCATTTTTAGGCATGTCATTTTCAAAAATTTTCCTGGGGAAGAGCCCCAATTCAGCTTCTAGCCGAGGGCCCCTAATGCAGCCAGTCCGGGCCTGTGAAGATGGTTGCATTTTCAATAATATCCAAATACACTCATATCCTATTAAAACACTCCTTGATAGCTAATAACCATCAAAATATTTACAATATTTAAATGGTTACATTAAAAAGTGTACAAACAAAGAGGGAGTGTTTTCTTTCTTAATAATTGTTTTTTTATTTTTTCTTTTTAATTTTAGTATTTATTCCAAATTTAAAAAATAGATTCCTTTTGAGACAATTTTTTGACGATATTTTTGAAGAAGGCTTACCTGCTTCATTAGAGACAATTTTGTCTGGCTTACCTAATTTAATAAAATCCACCGCTGTTTGTATGAGATAGATTCACATTTTTATTCAAACACGTAGAATCTCGACACCGCTATAGTATTTAGAAAACCTAAATAAATAAAGAATTTAATCAACAACGTTTCTACTTCTCAAGATATGGTTAACCAAGTCAACAATGGAAATCTAATGAGATCTCGGAAGATATGCTCTCTAGCCAGTCAATAAAAAGCCTAAAGTTGCGCTAAACAACTATTAAGTATTAACAAAGTATTAATTCTAAGGGACCACATTTTTGTTTAAAAACTAAACTAATTATATCAAGAATGACAATAAATCTTATCACATAATAAACACAAGCAACTAAAGAATTGTCAGTAGGTACTCTACATATTAATTGAATTACAAGATCATAGAGATTCAGTTTTAATTGAAATATTGTTCTGCATTGTAAAAGTATGACGTATTTATCCTAATTTTCATTAGAAAAATGGTGTCTTATACTAGAGATACACAAACCTATTATGACGCGTCGCCATTTTCGCTTAAAGACAATATCGTGTCCCGTTCTAGAAGCTGGCAAGATTTTTTTTACTGATGTATAATTTTGGTTAGAAGTTTAATGTTGATGAAAATAACCAGTATGTTCTAAATTTTAACTTAAATATGAATATATTTTTTAATGTACATAATTGTTATAATGATGAGAAAATGTAACCAGGTAATAATAATACATTTGTTATAATTTAAATTAAATGACGGTCCCGTAACACCTGTCGCGCCGCCCAGTTTGCGCATCCCTGCTTTATACAGTGTGTCCCAAAACGTACGGGCAATATTTCTAAGATGTATTTCAGAAATTATTTAGAGTACATAAGCATACGTCCTAAACGTAACCATTAACGATTTATTGCTTATTTCATAATTTATGTGGCTAATTTTTAGTTCAATGGATATCTGAAATACTGATCTATAGAGCGTTTCAGAGTCGCCGTGCAGCATGGAGAAGATATGGCAATGGTTTTCTTATGGGACAAAAAATGACATTGTTGCCAGTGTTCGTAATCTCTTAACAATAGCACGTCGGGTTTATTTTGTTGAAATGAGGTAGGTGTTCAGAAGTTCTCAAACAAAAATATTAACCAACCAAGATAATAATGATAAGTTCTTAATTTGTTTTGTTTTATACAATGAGGAATTTCTCTTTTTAAACTAATGTGAAAAAGGTATATAGGTGCGAAAAATACTACTTTTAAAGCAAATGACGTTGAAAATTTTATCCAGGAACCATATTCTCAAGTGACACCAGAAAATTGGAGCAACTACGTAGGTCATGTGGAGAAAATAGAAAAGTCAATGTGGGAAGTTGACAACATAATGGACGAAATAGAGCCCATAATTATCAATATCAACACTGGTGATAGTGATAGTGATCTAAATATTTTTAGCGACAGTGATAACTAACTATAAAACATCTCGTATATTTCACAAAATCTTCATAATTTTATGTAATTTATTTTCTCAGTTATACGTATAATAGTGCTTGCATATTATATCAAGCTGGTAATTGTTTTGTTTCTTTCTTACTCTTATAAATATGTAAATAATAAACAATTAATTGCACTTAGCAAAAAGTGTACTCTCAAGTTTAATAATATAAATATAATAATAAATATAAATGTTTTAGAACCACTGAACTTGGCATTTAACAACGCGCTTCTTTTAGGGGTTACAATAGCATTACCATACTTCAAACCTTTGAGTGAAAGGGATTAAATTTTATGTGTTAAAGGTGCCTCACAAATAAGTTTGACAACCTTGTATTTGTATCTTCACCATGCTGCACGGCGACTCTGAAACGCACTATAGATGCCATGATCGCGTCTTTTGTTTGGTAAACATTTGAATATCGTTTTTAACAAATTATTGTCTGTAACTTGTCAGTTAATTATTGCGGTACTGAAGTTATTGGCTTGTTCCTTGTATTCTTATTCCCATCGTAATCCATAATGCCAATGTTATTTTCAAATGAAGAATATGCAGATATTCATTAGGTATGTTTACGGTCTGTGTGATGGAAATGCTTTAGCAGCACAACAAGCATATCGTAGAAGATGTCCCAATAGAAGACTGCCTACGCATGCAGTTTCCTTTAATTCACATCGTCAGCTGAGGGAACATGGCACATTCAAGCAAGTCATGCAGTCGGCCAAGGAGTTGTCCGTAGACCCATAAACGATGATGAAAAAGTTGTTGATTTATTACAAGAAGATCTGTCTTTAAGTGTGCGAAGAATTGCATTACGTACTGGAATATGTAGAAACTAGGTTTGGAAAATAATAAGAAGCGCTCGCTTACATCCATATCATCATCAAAGAGTTCAAGCTCTACGTAATGATTTTGAAGCTCGTTTATGATTATGTAATTGGGTACAAAATAATCAAAACCTACCGCATATTTTATGGACCGGTGAAGCTTCTTTCACACCAGATGGTATCAATAATTATCACAATATTCATGAATGGGCTGTAGAAAATCCTCATTTAAGAAGACGCTCGCATTTTCAACATAGATTTAGTGTTAATATGATAGCTTATATGATGGTCCGAGCGGGCCATTTGAACTGCCACAGCGTTTGAATGGTACGAATTACGAATATTTTCTAGAAAACTCTTTACCCTTATTACTGGAAGATGTGCCATTAAATATTAGACATGCAATGTGGTATCAACACGATGGGGCACCAGCACATCAATATCTTCGTGTTAGAGCTTGGCTTAACGCACATTTTTCGGGAAGATGGATTGGAGTAGCGGGACCCGTAGTATGGCCACCGCGTTCGCCGGATCTGACTCCATTAGATTTTTATCTTTGGGATCACATGAAACAGATTGTTTATGCAACTGAAGAGCACACGGTAGAAGAATTACTTCAAAGAATACAGCAGGCTGCCAATATTATTAGGAATAATCCAGCAACCATATTAAGAACGCAGCGATCTCTTCTGCGACGTGCGGTTTTGTGTATCGAACACAATGGAGATAATTTTGAACATTTCTTGTAAATAAAATAATAATAATGTATTAACAAAAGATATATTACATAAAATCCGTTGAAATTCTAGCCACAAAAATTATGAAATAAACAATAACTCGTTAACGGTTACGTTTAGGACATATGTTTATATGAACTTTTCGACTTTAAATAAGTTCTGGAATTCATCTTTGAAATATTGCCGATACGTTTTGGGACAACCTGTATACAAAACACTTCTATTTTAAGCTACACCCTGTAGATTATTAATTTATTTTTATTCGCCGTATTTAGTATTATGATTGAAAGCAGTTCCTTTTACACATTTTTAGCCTTCTGGTGATGAATACGATTGAACTCTGTTTTTAAGTTTCAACTAATTGTATTAATTTGACTAATAGTAGTTCGTGGTGTTCTAATATTGCGATAATAATAATAATGGTGAGACTCCACACCCCATGAAGGAGTTTGGTATGGAAAGCGGAAGGTCAGAACTCCAGTATCTTCGCTCTCACACTCGGTTGCCGTGCGACAAATTCATGACACTCAATGATGTGGTGCGTATCACGCAGGCGAACGTTCGCTCGAACGCAGATACCCAATTATTTAAAGTGACTGGGTAGGCCGCCTGCGAGGCGTTGACAGTTTCAGAAACAATATTAAGATATAGTTTTATATACTGTAAATTGTGAGATAATTCGTTTTTGTAAAACATTTCACAGAGAAATGGCAGCTCCATATCAAAATTCCCATACTATTTCTATAATGTTTTGAAAATGTTTATTATAAACGGTTAGCCGTTAGCCAAATACCTTAGCTGGTACTACTATACAGAGTATTCTTGAGAAGAAATAAAAGATTTGTTTGTTCTATCGAGATAATTTTTAAATTGTCAAATGTTTGATGTTTTTAATAATTTCATATTAAAGTCGCTATTAAAGATATACAGATTGTTGGAACCACCGAAAAATTGTGAAATGTGATTAATTTCACAAAAACTGTCGTAAATATATACCTACTTATTTGTAACTATGCAATAACTCTGGTAAATATATATATTGTCGATTTACTGAAGACCATAGGTTCAAAGGTTTACCTTAACCAAAGATACTTTAGATAGTCAAAGTTTAGTAATGTTATTAAGGAAGATGGCATCTCATTATTATTATTGCTATAAGTATTAAGGCTTTGGCTTTTAATATGCCTTCCGTAACTTCCACCCTTAATGGTTCTTTTGTAACTTATGAGCCCTTGTATAGTTTAGAGAAGTTGCAGGCTGTTTGCAAATCTTAGGATATCTCTAAACTTTGAGTCCCTTATTAGGTGTCACAACGTTCTTGCGGAACATTTTTTATCTGCCGTGATAGGTAGCGTTGCATAAGCATAGAATGTCTTCTACCGTTTCCAATGCCTCGTTTTATACATGGCGCATTTGGTTTTCAACTTTACCAATTTTCAACAGGTGGTATTTTAGTGATGTGTTGCCTGTAAAAAGGTATGATGTTCCGCCTTGCTGAGAGACAAAGCAATTTTTGCTTTCTTTGAGAAATAGATATGAACTGTTTTGCCTGGCGTTGTCCTGGTATGTTTTTCCAGTGTGCGGATTTCATTTGTTCCTCCCATAACCTGATCTCATGTTTTGTTTGGTTTTTTCGTATACCACTACAAGATTCATGTTCAATGCAAGGCGCCATTGCTCCGCGTCTTGCGAATTCGTCGGCCTTGTCGTTGCGTGGTATACCCTCGCCTTGTACCCTGGAACCCACCATAATGTTACGCGGTTATTGTTGGGCAGTTGCTCGAGGTTATCCAGTCTCAGGCAAGCTTAGCTTCACATGTATGGTCTTTTGAAGCCTTTATTTCGTTTGGCAGTCTGTGAGGATATCAATTGTTGCACTTTTATAACCATTTATGAGGTTTCTTCTTGTGCAGCTTGGAAGATGGTAGCTCTGGCACCAAGGGGTTCGAAAATTTGGCAACCAGGATCATAAACCCTCGCTCCAGTTCCTCCTCATTTCATCTTCGAACCATCCGTTTACCATTGCAGGAACATTGGAGATGGCATCTTAGTTGCCGAAATACATATGATTTTTGAAAATTGTGGCAGTAAGGGGTTTCCATAGGTGTTCTTATCCTTAAAACACCGATTTTGATCAACCTAAAATCTTATTTATTAAAACAAAGGAACACCTTTTTTTATGCAGTTTCTTATATTTGCAATGTTTTTATACAATGGTGAGTACAAAATCATTCAGTTCATTTGCATTTTTTAAATTGTCTTAGTGAATACTGAATTTTTTAGGTCTTGGAAGTACCCTGGAAGAGGTCCGACATCCCTTATAATCATTGATTTTAACCGTAGATAGTTTGCATAACTTGACACCCAAAATAATTCCATATGAAAAAATGAGCCACAGCAGAACTATTAACAGAAGCAAACCCATTATCTGATAGCGTTTCTCCCAAAGACGATATTGTAGATCTTTACCACTTCCTCTGGAAATGGAAAAACTTATTAATTAAGAAGTAGATACATCTTTTTTATCAACTCCTTGTGCGTTTATAGCGTTTAATATATTAATTATAACATTCTAGATAATGGTGCATTAGGTATTTTGTAGGAATAAGTCTTCTTTCTTTATTAGCCCGCAACATCCCATAGTTGGGCAAGGGCCTCTCCCATAACGGGAGTTGTTGATCTACTCTCCCATAGTGATCAACCCTCGTGAAAGAGAGACGCCGCGTTAACGCAACCTTCGGGTCGCCCATAACTACCATACATATATCTATTTCTTGCCTTACCTTATTTAAATTTATAGTGATTGGTTGATAACTAAATATAATATTAACAATTTCTACAGAATTTTATTGGTCTGGTAACATATTTCCGCCTAGTAACAAAAACATGCACGTTGAATTACATATGAAGCAAATAAATTAAATAAAAATATATTAGAGTTATTGTTATATTTATTTATTAAATAATCTACAACTGATGGTCGTTTTGAGTTTAAAATTATATATTGAACTTTGTCAGGGGTTCTCTATGAAAAAAAAAATGGTATACTGTTTATGTGTATTAATTAAATTGGTTAAAGAGTTTGATAATTTTACATTTGCACCGCTATTGAATTGACGACCTATGTTTAGCCTTTAAATTACTGAAAATGTTTTAAAGATACAAATGATTATTTGGCAGATTTACAAGACACATCTTAATAGGAGAAAACCCGCATAACTTGTCGAGTTTATTTAAAATTTTAGGTAAGAACATTTATATCCATTAACACAAACAAATTCTTTGAAGTTCCGAATAGAATTGTGCTATATAGTAAATATGGGCTTAATAATTTATTGCAGTTTGACTCGCCGTAATGGCTATTATAATTGGAAAGCTGTATCATCACCTATGGCCGTTAGCAGGCGCGAAACGAAACATTACCATGCATGTATATGCTTTTTAAGATCATTAATTTCGGCGACATCTCCAGAAACTGTTAGAGTGAAAGTTCTAATTTAAAATCAATCACCTGGTTTGCACACCGCTAGTGCTTCTTCTAATTGCACCCATTTGTTGTTTGACTACTTTGACAACTGAACACTTATGGTGAAAAACTCTGTCAATATATTCGGCATTATTTTCATTTTCTTTGCAACGTTCTGGGGTGTTCTGTCCGAATCTTTCTTGTTTGTAGCATGTGCAATCGCACAGACACTGTTTCGCAGTCATAAATATAATTTTCGGTTTTCGGATGTACTGTTATCGACCAAAGTGTGCGACCAAGTGTTCAGAATTGCTCGAAGCTGACGTTTTAAATGTCAACTCGATAACATTAATGTACAAGCAAAATTGTTTGGTAAACAAATATTGTGTCGGCGTAAGACAATTATTGCTTAATTACATGTGGACTATTGAACCATCATAGTTTTGCTATTATTTGATTAGAAAAAGAAATAAGATGCGCATTATACATTAGAAATCACTAAAGAAAGTAGATTTATTATTTAAATATATAGGGTATGATTAATATTTAAAACAAATTATATAAATTCCTGGATTACTGTTATCCAAAAATAAAAATGGGATAGCTTGTGAAGAGATCATTTTTTACATACACTAGGTATTAGGAAATTTAATAAGTTTGTGATACTACATTGGTGTTGTTTTAAATATGAAACTTAATAATTATCATCATCATAGTCACCCAGGACTGGTACATAAACCAGGCTGTCCAAAACCTACAATAGAGTGTCTCCTATACCCTTAAAGCTGTTTCGAGGGGTTCAACCAATAGAGTATCCAACTTCATCCTGAAAAATGCGTAACCAAAATTTTTTATTCGGAGACCCACCATTTCTGAGAATATAACAAATAACAATTCCGTAATCGAATAGAACCCAAACGATTTTTCGGTTAAATATCTAGGAATTCATTTGAACAAAAGATTGAGTTGGAATACTAATATCAACAAAAAACTAATCGCGGATCACAGAAAACTTGTTAAAGTATATCTCTTGATTAACAGAAGGTCTCAATTAAGTCACCAAACTTCGGTGGTACAATACAAGTCAGTCCTAAGAACAATGATCACTTACGTTAGACAAATTTGGGGCTCGATTTCAAAATACCAACTTGAAGAAACTGCGGAACCTTCAGAATAAAGTCATCAGAGTTGCCATCAAAACCACATGGTTTGTAAGAAACAATCATATCCACGATGAATTCAGCTATCAAAAACTCCATCAGCTCAATTTTGAAAAATTCAAATCTGCCTAGTAGCCGGCCAATACTCATTGAGAATACGAAACATATACACCAGATTGAAGAAGTAGCTAACCCAGACGTATTCTTTCCCAAAAAATAGTATTCTATTAAGCAAATAGATCAGTGACAGGGGCTCTTTAGGGTGACCTCAAATCTGTAATGTTGTGTCCAATTCTATGTAAAAACAGATATGTATAGCAGCGACTGTGCTGATTTGACTAATACATATAATTAAAAAAAGATCATCATTATTATTATCGTTATCCCTGTTTGTACCACTTACACGAAGTGCTATGCACAACAGGACCCGATTCTGCGGGTTGCCATGTTTGTGTGTAACCGCGCTTAATCTGCCTGGTGTATGGTGTTTGTGTGTGTGTGTGCGAATAGAGTCTGTTACCTCTCTAGTGCAGTAACTCAGTAACTCGAGGAGTGCCATTAATTCGATCCCCAATCGCAAATGGAAATCGAGACCCAGAGTACCTACCGACCACCTAGGGAATTAACTAGAAACATTTTCTGACTCCTCGAGTAATTTGAACCGGAAAGCATTTGGACTATCACATTCAAAGCCCGATTCTCTTATCACTGAGCCATCTTAGCGCTAAACTTAATAATAGACACACAAAACTAAAATTCGTATATCAGTGGTGTCCCAGGATGTGTCAACTTGCACTGACGGAGACTTTATTACATAACATAATAAAAATATCGGTCAAATTACCGTCTGTTACGGACGGTATAAAACATTCTGTTTTAAACTTATTCTAGTGGTTTACAATTACAATTACAAACCAAATACAAATACAAAATATCAACACGTAGTAAAAAAGTTTAGTAACAGCCATAGCTCTGCAACTTCTATGAAGTTTATTTTTGTTATTTTATTGTTCGGGAAGAGTTAATTTAAGTTTTAAACATTTTTGCTCTTCTTATTTTTGTAGTTGACTATCTTGTTTAGATTTTAGTTTTTGGCACTAACTTAATGTCGTAATTGTAGGCACTGGATATATATATATATATATATACAGGGAATTGTTCTTTTTAATATACATTGTCTATGTATACTTTTAAAAAGAACGCGTTAATTAAGCCCATTGTGTAGGCAACTAACTATACCCACAACTAAGAAACAGAAGCTAACGTCACTGTAGTTGTGAATTATTTGAGTATGAAGGTTATGTTGATGCAGTGTTTATATTAAAGAAGTAAATGAAAACGAGTTGAACAACAACGACGATTATTATTGTAAAACATTAAATAGCAATAAAAGAAAACGGAAATGAAAATAAAAACAACAGTTACAACAGGTATTCGAAATGGCCACCTTCTACTTCTAAACAATAACCTAAACGGTGTTGAAAAGCACGCACAGCATTCGCAAGAAATTTGGGATTCAAGCTATTGCATTCGGTACGGATGCGATCTTTTAATTCATCAATACTTTGTATTGGAATATTTGTTTAAATTTTTGGTTTCAGATATCCCCAAGCAAAGAAGTCATTGGGCGACAAATCTGCAGAACGCGGGGGCCACGGTATATGACCGAATCTTCCTATCCAACGTCCTGGAAACCTGTCGTTTAGAAAGGTTTTTATAGCATTCGTGGAATGCGGAGGGGCTCCATCCATCTGAAACCACGGGTCATCGATGTTTAAGTTATCTGTTGCCGGAATGATGTCGTTCCTGAATAGCTCTAAAAATTTGGCTGTATTGAAATTATCATCATTAAAATATGGACCGATAAGCTTATTTTCAACTATTCCTAGCCATACGTTAACTTTTCCAGTGTATTGACTGCGAGTTAAGTTTTGTAAATGGCAGTTAGTGCGGGACCAATATCCAAGAAATAAGTTTATCAGGATACTGTATAGTGGATAGATGAGGAATTATAATACATACCGAAAAATTTGTGAATTGACTTCTCCATTTATTGTGAAAGTTGCTTCATCACTAAAAACTATCTTATTTGAAATGTATTCATATTAATTCAGCAAATTAAAGAATGTTTCACAAAAGATTGTTCTTTTTCTTTGTCTCCATCGAAGAGTTGTTGGTGATTCGAAAATTTGTACATTTATATTTAAATTCTTTTAGTATTATAAATACCGAGGTTTTAGAAATATTAAAATGTGAACCTATTTCTCGTAGTGATACCATTGGGTTTTGTTTAACGTACCATAAAATATTTAATTTCATTTCTTCGGTTAAAACGTGGTTACTTTCAGTTCTTATTTTATGGGAATTTATTACGCATCCCTCTGATTTAAGTTTTCTGACAATTGTTTGTATGTTCGAATACAAGGAATAGGTTTTTTTGGATATTTTAGTGAAAATAAATCTCTCACAGTTCTTAAGCTGTTTCCATTCTGATACCATATTAGAATTTCCACTTTTTCGTCTTGTAACGAAGTTCCCTACCAGAACGCGTTTTAAAATTTATTTAGAAACTTTCCTCGTTATTATTTCACCGGAAAGGCGGTGGTGGCGCTGGTAGTCGCAAACCGATGAGCCATCCCACTCCCTACCGGCCCGACATGGCGCCAAAACGAGTGAGAACAGCCGGACCAGCAGTATAAAAGTAATTTTCGAGGAAAATTCATTACCTTTTGAGTCGAAGTCCAGAGGAAGAAGTTCAGCCCAGACACCAGACCTAGAACCAGATCTTCTAAATCGAAGTACGGAGAGGAAGTCCAGCTCCAACGAGTCTAAAAGCCAGTCCAGTAACCTGAACTTATTAACCGAATCCTTTAACTAAACCCAGTTCACCGCATACCTGAAAATCCTAGAAATCCAGTCAACACTGATTTAGCCTGGGGCGACCCGCGCTTTGACAGTGTAATCCAGTAATTCCTTTCCGTTCAACACTGAGTTAACCTGGGGCAACCCGCGTTTTGGACAGTGTATTCCTTAATTTGATCTCCGTTCAACACTGAGTTAGCCTGGGTGAACCCCGCTTTCGTTTAGTGTAATCCTGCCTTTAGTTGATCTCGAACTATTTCGTTAGCCTGGGGTAACCCGCGTTTCCGTTTAGCTCTCGCTTTAAGAATTCTAACCAACTACACGATTCCTGCGAAAGCCCGAACATTTCATCAACACGCCGCGATCGACCGGCGAAGACCACTGCAACGCCGAAGGAATTCGCATCACTTATTTTATTCCAGTTATAGGTAAGCTGAACGAATTTTCTTTATTGCTAGGTATCGGAGAACACGAGTCCAGGGAGCTGCTACAATCCAGTTGCTGCGAGTAACCCCGTTTCTTCCGTTGTAATAATAAAAATTTATTAGTTGTTAACAGCCGTGGCCTTCAGTTAAGCGAGTGTGCAGCCAACTGTCAGTGCCACGACTGCATTGCGCCGTTCTCCGCTTGACCCGCGCGGCCCGCATCCAGACTGTATGAACTCCAGTTTACTCTGAGTTTACCCGGCACCAGGTCCGGACTATTACAGTCTTTACTGTACATGGTTGTATACAAAACGCAAGAAGACAGTAAATAAAGATTAATTTTATTTTTTAACCTTGAATTAATTTAATTGTTTTGGCCACAGCATGGTTTAGTTACGTGTATAGGTGGTTGCCTATATAATAGGCGTAATTGATGCGTTCTTTTTAAAAGTATACACAGGCAATGTATACCAAAAAGAAAAATTTATATGATGTTGGTTTTGAGATTTCCGCGGGTGTTGTATGCTGTGATTGGCTTCCAGGAATTCTTCAGCGTAGCAACTTCTTGGTCCTGGGACGGACCGGAGTGGTTATCTTGACGACGTTTAGGCAAAGTCACATTTGCCATCTTCAGATCTTGTCGGATAACTTTCGGCTTGTGCATCTTGTAATACGACAGTTGACGTTCGTTTACGCTGGGGCTATATACTTCTTGGCCGTTCCGTGCGCTTTGTTGATTTCGGGCTCGGTTGTGTGTGACGGGACCGCCTGTGGCTGGAACGTTCTGATTTTGTTGAGGTGGATTTGTGTTTGCTTGCTGGTTTCTGTTGTATGTTTGTTTTTTGGCGAGAACCGGTTTCCAAGCGTATGGTAGTCTTTGGGTGTCACTGCGATAATTTAGGTTTCTTGGGTGTTTCTCGATTTCTACGGCTTCCCTTATTATTCTTGATTTCAGGTGTCCTATGTTGGCCAGTACTTTGGGTGTTTTCCAAAGCAATTTTGTGAGATGATGTGCTTACGTGTTGTGCCAGTGATGAAGTCTTCTCGTTCTTTCTTACGGCATTTTCGTGTTCTTTTTTTTTTCACATCGACTCGTCTGTTTGTTTGACCTATGAGAATGTTTGATTGCAATTCTTCCAATTTACTATTTCAAGTCGTCTCAGGTCCTCACCCACTGCGTCTATCCATCTTCTTCTAGGTCGTCCTTTCCTTCTTTTGGATCCCCCTTGTGCCGCCATTGCTGCTCTAGACGCTCTCCCTTTAGGTAGTTGATATAGATGCCCCAACCACCTGAGTCGTTGTTTCTTCGCTGCAGTAGTAATTTTCTCTCTTCTGTACAGTCCCATTACCTCTTGGTCTGTTCTCCTTTTCTACAGCTCTATTGTGTCTCAAAATGATAGCTTCAATATTCATACCTTAGTTTAAAAAAGGAACAGTCCAAAAATTTCATTATTACTGCATAGCGATAGGTTTTTCTTGGATTCACCGACAATCTCTTCTCTGCATATCATCATTCCACGGTATCCAAAGTCAATTGATTTTGATTAAATACCCCCTCAAATTTCCCATAAATAGGGTGGTGATGTCTTCCGCATACCTTTGTGCGTACATCTCTTTCTTTGCTTCTTTGCTACCTCGAGGAGTCCATCGACCATGATATCTATAAAGGCTTCCAGACCAAAATCTTTGAGTCAAAGCGCTTTTCCTGCTCTAGGTAGTGGTTAGTTCATGAATCGCCAGTTCGTAGGATTTTGCTGTTTCCAGTGCTTCATCTCTAATATAGCTATCAATACGTTTTTTCAGTGTCTTCAGAAGAAAGGACGTGAGATTGATGAGTCAGTAACATTTAGTTTGGATGTAGGATTCCTTCCCTGGCTTTGGCGTAAATACCACTCTTAACTGCCCGCATCGTACTGACATGTAGCTTAAGGCTTAAGTGGACGTTAGCATAGTGCACAATCGTACTGTAAGTTCTTCGCAGCCGTATACACGTAGAGCTGGATATATCCCCTCTCATCCTGGAGTCTTAAATGATTCAAAAGAGTTTATACTGCATTTTTTCGGCCAATTTCCTGGACGCCCTTTTCAGAAGAACTACGAGGGTTTTCTCGCACGCCTGAGTATATTCTTTTGGAGGTTTCTAGTGTGGCTACCATAATTACTGTGTCTTTAGAAGAGGCTTTCTAGAGTATTGTACATGCGACTGTCTTGCGCTACTCCTTACAAGAGGGTCTTCTACCTTTCTTACTACATTTTTGTATTTGGTCAGGATTCTTTGCAGGGATTCCACTTGCCTGATCGTTTCGCACAATTAAAAATCCTTCTTATCTCTGCCCGCGATAGAGAGAGAGAGTGAGAGCCTCATTCCAGTATAGAACGTCCTAAAGGTTTTCTTCATTGTAACGGTACAACAAAACTCGAAAGCTGTAGTTCTGTTTATGAATAGTCAACGCTGTGTGGTGGGAGCTCAATTAGCAGAGCGCTCGCTTTCTGGGCAAAACGTTGGTTTGGGTTGCATTCCCCAGCATTACCTAGCAGCCTTTACAAATCTTGTGCTGCAAACCACCACACATAATTTCCCAATACGGTTAGCAACCTTGGGATTGTAATGCTAAAACCTTCTCTGGAATATCTGTCGTTCGGATTCAACATTACTATAGGTCTCTCTTATCGCTGAGAAGAAGGACGTGGCAGAGAAGGGGTCGATCCCCAGCAGTAGAACGAAAAGGCTGTAAATGATGTTATAATTATACTATAAGCTACAAGCTACTTAGTACACATTGCTACAATATAAGCTAGTTTAATTTTAAAGCAGATAGTCATACTATAAAATTACTAGTACAACATTTATTTCAGATTCGTTGATTCTATTTTAAATATAATATAACAATTATCTCATGTGTATTTATACTATTAAATCAAATACAACGTACTTGCTTTAGTACGGCATAACACATTAAACCTAATGGTATAACTTCATATTTGAAGATACAAAACAGGATCTACAGCATAAAATTGTATTCCTAGAGCATCTGGGCTTTCGCTCATGTTTTGTTTTGAGCAGTCACTATTTCTGGGAAATTTGTCTAATTCAGTCTCAAACTGTAATACTTCCTGCTTTGCATCATTTTAAAATTAAGTAGCTTATGAGACATTTTTATTAAAAATTTTAAAACGATTTTTTTATGGAAATTATTTTGAACCCCCGTTAAAATGTTTAGAAAAGAATATGTTCTCGATAGTTGAGTCAAATTTATGAAGCGAGTTTTCTGCTGTAGCTGCTTTTTTGTAGTTCGCTACGGATGCAAGCTACGAAGTAGCGAGGGAGCACACAAAAACTGGCTACAGAGGTGCACTACACCCACTATATAAAACTAAAAACGGAATCAATTTAAGATTTAATAATATTTGATTTTAATTTTAGTTTAGCTAAATCGAGACCAAGATAATACTACTCAATTAAAAGTTTTTTTGAAATCCAGTTTAACAAAACCAAAACGAGGTTTTTTGTAAGTTTTGGTTTTGCTCAGGCATTATCAATATAAACGAGAATTGTTTTAATTTTTATTTGTTTTAATACTTACTTAAAATCTGTCCGTTTCTATTAATAGAACTTAATTGATTTCGACATTCGCACACTAGCCTTCATTTATTTATAATTTAAATTCTAATCGTTTTTATCCCAGAGGATGTCGAGGTGCAATATTAATAATGTTTAAGTATTAATTGGGCAATTATTTTAGTATTTTCAAATAGTTTCTCTAACATGAAAGTGATACAGTCAGGAAGAATAAGGTAAGGAGAGTAGCACAGAAGTCACAAAAATGGAGAATGGGGAAATATTTAAAACTTTGGGTACAAAAAATGACGATAAGAAGAAGTTTGTATAACTGGAGCTAGTTTGTGCTGACAATGAAAGGCGCGTAAAATTAATTCTCCAAAAAAAGATTCAACATGTTTTCTGCACCTAACATTATGTTATCATAACAAGTTCACACCTTGATATGCTGTTGTGCAATGGTGGCGATTATGTGTTGTCAGTTTTATTATTAATAGCCATGTTTCTTTTTGATAAGAGGAGATATTATTTTAATAAAAAACATGAAGCTCTTCGGCCTTAAAATGTGATTAATGGAAACTATCACAATATCCAGTTATGTTATCTTATACAGCGTTCTAAAAACGATTGTAGGGGCGCAGGTGGCTGTGTATTTTAAGGTGCATTATGTCTGGTCCATTCATCTTTCCTTCTGTAACTTGCTGCAGCTGTTATTCGTTTTTGAGGTTATGGTGTCTAGTAAAATGTTTAAGGCTGTTGCCAAATTGACAAATAGCAAAATATCCATATTTATGAATGCGAATAACATGTAAAATAGTAAGTAGATAATAAAATTAAGTCAGGGATTTGCAGTTAGAAAAATTATTTTTGGTCAGATTTTAATAGGCGTTCGTCTCATATGTACACGCTTTATTAAAACCGCCCAGGAATCGACTGCTGGTTTTTCGCGAAAAAGCTTGACGATTCAACTTATCAGGCCATTTGAGCAACGTTATTATTATAATAATGGTACACCACAAATATGATCTTTAAGAATTTTAAAAGTTGATTTAAACTAAACAAATTAACGCCACAATGACTGCAATTAATAGCCCTTGACACAAACTAATTTGTATGAGGGATATTTAAAAATATTTTAAAATGTTTATTATATTGCTAGAGCTTTAAGGCGTGTCTTAATATATTTTAAAAAATATTGCGAATTTGGTCTGTCACTTCACATTATTGCGGTATTAACGTAAATTCGAAAATGAAACAAAAGTACATCTAGCTTAAATCACGTACCATAATAGGGGCAATACTGTCTTCCCGAATACTTTTACATGCGGAATTTCCCATATACAAATTAGTTTGTGTCAACTGTTATTGATTGCAATCATTAGGGCGTTAATTTGTTTAGTTGAAATTAATTATTAGGCTTCCACGTGATAAACCCAGTCTCGATTCTCGAGTGCGTTTAACAGTGCCTATATATATATATTGCTGTGTTATTTACCCTAAATAATCTATTTTGCCTACGTTATGTGTACATCATGTAGAAAGTATACTGTTTTTACTGCTAATAATCTAGATTATGATTAAAATTAAGATTAATTAGCTTATTGTAAACTAAATCATGCTCCGTTGGACGTAATTGTTATCCTAATTTATAAATTTAAATCTTAACACGTAAAAAGGTATATTCCGAGCTTTCATGGTTTCTACGATTTACACTGTGTTGTATTAAAGTGGTATTTTTAAGTGAAAATTCGTGAGTGAACAGTTATGTGGCTTCAGTTTTTCATCTTGATGCTGGATTGGTGTGTCCAAAGTAATGTTGGGGCTCTAAAAGGTGAATAATTTAAATATTGTCATTTGAACGTTGCGAATTTACATATGTCAATGTTAATATAAGGAACTAAGATTTATAATTCATGTTAATAGTTTAGGTTCTATGAAAGGAAGGTTTTTATGTGCATTTATTTATGTAAATAACAATTTAATGTGTGAATTTGGTAGTTTTTACAAAATTAACCTAATTGGAGGTTAGATTTCATTTTTTTACTAATAATTATGTAATTAACTGATTTTGTTGGTGTAAATGTTAATATTTAAGTTTAATAGGGGGTTAGTTAATTGTTTTTAGTAGTTTAAGAGTCGAAATTTAAATGTTGATATTTGAATTTCAAACACGTGTTTATAGAAGTGTTTTCAATCTTAATAATTTTGGTATCAAAATGTTGCTAATTTTTCATAGATTGTTTTTATGAATTTAGTTTTAAGAAATAATGATTCAGTTAAGCTGTAAGAGTTGTTTTTGATTTAGCTGATAAGGAGTTTTTGGAAAGGGATTTATTTCCAAGCCTTTGATTGGTGCATTTTCAAATTTGAGTTACGAATTTCAGATTTTAAAGAATTGAGTGCTGCCAAAGTTATCAAACGGAGAGGACGTCTTGTCTTATCACTCCGAGTGTTAAATTTAAGTCAATTTGGTCGATTTTTGAATGTTGAGGGGCGGAGTTATATTAATTTTAATAATCAAAATGTGAGGTTAAAGTGTTATAGTTTGTATTTGTAAACAAATTTTAATTTTCGTTCAATTTTAAACTTGTGTTAGAATTATTTTGATTTAATAAATTTTACCTGGTGTTTTCCAAGTTGAAGATTATGTTTAAGGTATCTACGATATTCCTAAAAAGTTAATTTTTAATTAAGTTTAAATGTGGTTCCTGAATTATAAAATTAAGTGAATTTCTTTCTTACCTGTTTTGAGTTACAAGTTCTTGATCCATTTGGAGTGTCATGGCTTCGATTTCATCATGTTTTTGAACTTATATTTCTACATTTAACTTTTGATAAATTTAACCGTCGTTGTATTTCGACATAGTTGACTCAGCTAATCACAGATGACTGCAGCTTGTCAAGGTCCTGCGGACTTAGAAGATATTTGAACTATTTTGTGGTATAGTACATTTCACAACCTTTGCGGATGAGAAATAATTATGCAGGTATTTAAATAATTTAGTCCTTAATTGTATGTAAGCTCTTATGTTGGGGAAGCCACGTTGTTAATATAAAATGAACCCTGAGATGTCTTATGCAATTTTATATGTGTGTTTATGTTAAATTTGACTTTTTAAGAAAATTTTGAATTTGATAATTTGTTTAATAATTTTATTTATTTTAACAAAACATAGCAATATAGAAGGCATTGCCTGTTACAATCCATCTAAAATTAATTTTACTAATGATTCGAATAATGTAGATATCAAGCTAATTCATCCTAGTAGATTCACCTTGTACATAGTCTATTTACATAGCGAGGTGTTAAAATTAAGTAACTCCGTCTATAGGTTTTACACATATCGTAGATAATAGAGATGTGAAAAAGGTACTATTCGTTACTTGATGATTTGTTACACGACGATATTCGAATTACGACAAAGTTCGTTACTGTTTGAAAAAAGATACTGGATTTTTAGTACTTCTTACCTGGACCGAATAACAAGCACCCGCATTATTTACAAATTTGCTTAAAGATATTAGCATTTTAATTCTCTTTTACAAGTAGATAAAATGGGTGCTTGCAGTTTTATAATTTTAGGTGTCAACTACCCAATAATGTAAACCAGACACCACTATCCAATGGTGTTGTGGTAGTGTGTTATCTCGGAAGTGAACAAGTAACTACTCGGTAACGATACAGCATACCAACTGCTCTACTTAAAAGTAACGAATAGTATTATTTGTTTGTTTTTGGTTGGGCGAGATCTAGGACACGGTTTTTCGGAAATATCCAGCCATTATTGTACCTACACCAACTATAGCTGTATCACACATTGCAGTGACACAGGACCTACGACTTTACTTCTTATCCGATAGAGAGCGCACTTTCGGAATTTTCCCCGCCAAGAAGTCTATCGATTCCGGATTCGAACCCATGTCCTGGAATCCAAAGGCAAGTACGCTAACCACTAGACTACCGAGGCCGACTAACTAATAGTTACGAGGTAACGGTAAGGCAACGAATATTGACATCTCTAATAGATAAACGATTATTTTTACGGTTTGACATGCTAATCGTAGCTACTTGAATATTGTTATGAATTCGCTTTATTCACTAGTGGATGTGAACAGTTTGTCAAACCTTAAAATATAAATTTTTATCTATGATTTGTGTCAAATCCATATAAATCATAATTCATTTTTGCTCAGAAAGCTTGTTGATTGACTTTCTCTGAACTTCAGCTGCGGCAGTAAATATATGCCATTATACTTAACTTTTCATGTAACTTTAGATATTAATTATTATTAATTTATTTATTAACACGGTGTCGGTTTTTAGTTTAGTATTACAAGATTATATTCGTATTTTTCTATCCTTGATTTTATGTCTGTTCTATTAAAATTCATTTAATTAACACTTGAATTTTTATTTCAAAAATCAAGTTCACTTATTACAATTTTTATTATATCTATATTTTCATTAAAAATGTTGCATATATTTCAAATCAATGCTACCTACTTAAACACCTAACGTCCATATTTGCGTATGCATGATTTACAAGAAAATTACAGCTTCGTGAGGCTATAAGGTATCTTTAAAGTCACTGCAGAATATTGAAATTCCAATGACATATGCATTTATAGCAATGTGATTAAAGCAAAAACCATCTGGGTCTTTCAATATCGTAATATAGTTATGTATTTATTAAACAATTCCTATTCATTTATTAGCACAATTGATTCTACAGAAATTATTTAATAAATAAATACATTAGGCGACCTAGAATAATATATTTACACAAAGTATCAGAAAAGAATGAAATTTTTGTAAACCTTAAAATTTGTATTATAACAATTCAGTCTGTTGCAACTCTTTTCACACTGTTTCAAAATATCCTGTATAATATAGCAAACTAATGTAGTACACTGGCATACATGCATAAAATTTAATCTTTTTATTAAGTAACTTATATGTTCCCCGTTTTACGACTAAGATACATATTAATCAATCTTAATAACGTGATGGAATCTTCTGGCACACAATTATAACATTCCCACGCTAAAATAACGAAAAATATTAAATTTGACTCCGCAAGCTTGTTAAATATTTATTTTAACACAATGAAATCAATCGAAAATTTAATTTCTTCCCTATATCTTCAAAATTGTTCAAAAATGCGTTTGCAATTAACATGTGCTGCAATTTAAAATAAATCAAGCGAAGTAGGACCCGATAAAATAATTTTATTATTATTTGTTGCAAAATTCTAGAATGTTGTGCCGTTTGAATTTCGCACAGGAAATGGGATTATTAGACCTAATAGATCATCTTGAGATAACTTTAATTTAAATTTTCTAATTTTAGATTTATTAATAAAATGTGTCAGGACTTGCTGGTAGCAACTCGGAGGAAAATTTACTGGTAGGTGCCGTAATATTTCTTCATTTTTAGCTGAAAAATGTAAATTGAGTTTATCTTATTCAAGTGGTACTAACCGTACGTCAAACCGTGAAAACAGAAACAGTTGTCTATGATTTATGCCAAACCTATAGCGGTTAATTTATTTCCTGGATATAATAAAGTGATAATCAATCACTTGTACTGGAGCTAGAAAGCAAGAACTTGGGTTTTATAGCTTAGATAAATATCCCCATATTCTCTATACAGATTATTTATAAGGTATATAGTCAAATGTATATAACTGTGTCTATAGGTTTGACTCACACCACAGACAGACGTTTATTTTTGCACATATTGTTATTTTAATTTATTAAAGTGGATTCGAAATTTCTTCAAAACTGTAGTGTGTTTGCATGTTTATCAAAAAAGGAGCGAAAGTGTTTGCTTGAACCTTCCCATACTTCAAACTGTTATTGCATATTCCGAAAGCATACATGTGCCTCAACTTCAAAACCTACTAATTTCGGAAATAGTAAGGGAAGAAACTTTGGTTAAATGAGAAAAAGGTGCCTATTCATAACGTCAATTTATTGATATACGCTCTACTCGTTACAATCAATAAGCTGTAGATTAACTGTAACAAACCATGGCTATTGCATAATCAATTTATTATTGCAACTATCGCTAAAATCTTGTTAGCGAAATCAATGGCAAAAAGGCCCCAATTCTTGTTACGGGCCTAACGAGCTTTTTCGTCGACCCGCAACAAGGATAGAAAAAAGCCTTCGGCTTAGCTCAGAGGAGTAGGGGTGGTTCACGGGAACCGCTTATGGGAGGGGAATCGTACCTAATTGTGTACAGAGCAGGTCAAAATTAAGCGGGTGTCAATATCTTGTTAGCGAAATCAATACCAAAAAGGCTCCACGTTATGGTGCCAAAATCTTGTTAGCGAAATCAATTGCGAAAAGGCCCCATGTTGGGCGCCAAAATCTTACGAGCATTTTCGTCGACCCGCAACAAGTAGGATGGAAACAGGCCTTCGGCTTATCTTAGAGGAGTAGGGGCGGTTCACGAGAAATGTTTACGGAAGGGAAACATACCTAGTTGTGTACAGAGTGGGTAAAAATTAGCGGGCGCCACCTTTCAAATCACAGCTGATTACCAGTTCCCGTGGAAGATTTTATTGGAACTTTCGAACCGAGGCTCACCGTCAGTGTCTTACGGTATTTACTTTACTAAAACTGATCTACGCAGTCATTGACGTCTGAGTTCAGAAAAAATTATAATTTATAATTCCACTTTACAGTTAACAGAAAAGGTGACAACGGGCGACTGAAGCTCGCTTTACGTCGCATCAAAAAAGGTTCAGCACTTGAAACTTGAAAATGAAACTCGGACAAAAAGGTTTCACAACACAAAAACAATTTATTTTATTTTAGTTTTTTTTTTCGGCAGCGAGTAGAGAAAGAGGCAGGCACAATTTTGGGGTGTTTTGAGGTCCGGAAAAAGGCAGACGTTTTTCGGGAAAATTTGAAAAGAAATATTCGCTGCACAAACTTCCTAGTTTGTTGCAGCAGCGGCACATCCAGAGGGTCAGAACAGGGGTTCGATTATAATTTGCCAAAGGCGATCGGCAAATTCGCAATGAATTGCCCTCCAAGGGTTAAAATTCCAGCGTGTTTCTTTAAATCCGACACTTGTCGATGGTTCTGTTCACGCCACGGTGAAAACAGCGATACGAAAATTCACGCGATGGACACCCATCGAAAATCCAAGCCGCCCCTGCAGTACTTGATATTTGGGCGCTGCATCGCAGCAACTGGGCCGAAAAAGATGTTAAATTCGAGTAAAGAAAAAACACAATGCCAACATGCATCGGCCGAAAATGTTTCACCACATTGCGAAATATGGTGCAAGAGTTCCAGAACAATTTAACACGTAGGACTCCCTTTAAGGACAAGAAATTCCCAGGTCAAGCGCGTAGACAAAATATTAATCGGCATTTCTCCGTGATAACAACAAAAGGTCAACCAAAACTGTATTCGAGAAATAACAAAATAGTAATCGGCTTAGGAGCGGCAATTAAAATTAAACTTTAATTCAAATGAAGCCGCAAAATCAAATGAACATAACGAAGGTTAAGCTAGCTTTATTCTGTTGCACAACAAAACCGTATTCTGCGGGTTACCGTGCTTAAGCTGCCTGATGTATGCGTGTGCGCCTGTAGAGCCCTGTTACTTTTCTAGTGCAACCGTAACACGAGGAGTGCCATTAATTTGATCCCCAATAGCTTAGTACTGATTATACAGGAAATCAAAAAAAATTTCTCACCCCCGAAGTGATTCTAACGGGGAAGCGTTTGGACTATTATATCCAAAGCTTGGCTCTCTACCACTGAGCCATCCCAGCCATTTTTTGAGAATATGTACCTATATATTTCTCAAAAATGCAACTTTGGAAGTACGCCACTGTGGCCCCAGTCCCAGTTTTAACGTTTGAGGGCTTTAAATAAGCCAAAATTTATAGCGATGAATGACCCTTTTCTGAGAAACTGTCGTCAAAGGACTACTAAAGTGGTGCAAACTAGACTAAGATTAGCGATTTCTATTGTCAGCGTAGCTATGTTAAGAGCGACTTTTCAAAATGCGGTTTTTACAATTAGTAGACAACATATACAAGATTGAATAAAGTCAAAAAATCTCCAAAAATCATAAGAACTGATAACAAATTGTTAAAAGTAGTGCAAAAGTACGGTGAATTCAATCTAAGCACGATACACTGTATACGTGTATCGTGAATCTAAGTTTGTGGTATATTTGGACTTTGGAATTTAGAACTCTTAATATTTTTTATTTTTACAAACTACAATCTTTTAAGAACTTAAATGTATTCAACTTTCAAGATTTATCAATTCTTCTTAAAATCAGAACAATACCAAGATGTTGCAGTGAATGTATTTTGTGGTACACTATACGCATTCGTTTTTACAGTGGCTACACTTTTCATTCCAGCATTCAAGTAGACGGTCCTAAGTCCCCGAAGGAACAGGGAAAGGAATGCAAAGTTGTATCAATGTAAACAGTTACATTTAATTTTGAATTGCCAGGTTAGTGTAGGATCCCTTTAATTCAGAATGTTCAAAATATCATAACGCCTTTATATTTAAAGCCCGGGAGTTCACGAAGTATTCTGTTCGAATTAACATGCTGTAGTGGATTCGTTTCGGATATTTCTAAAAGTTTCTGTTGTAAAACAGTTATACCGAAGAAACACTATCGTTAAGGTTCAACAATTGTCATTGTCCTCAGCTATTTCCATTTTCTTACCTACCCTTAAATAGTTTCCGAGTTCTACCGTGTAAATACTTATACGCACACACACACATCTATACTTACAGACATACATGTTTTGAAAATGAATTTTATGTTCGAAATCTCAATATCGCAAATCACAATACATTTTCATAATGGTAATACGAGAAAGCAAAAAGGTAAAAGTTTAATTTTATTGTATAAAAGGTATCGAGATTTTCTTTAACTATGTACAAAGTTCTAAAATCAGCATTTTCGAAATGTTAAGTAGGTTTGAAATTCCAAGATCAAATCTGAAACGAACCCTACAGCGTATCGTTAAAAAAAAGTAGAAAGCAGGAGCATAAAAATTGTTGTAAAGTTCTCAAGTCGTAAATAATTTTGTGCCTACACAAATACGTGCATAAAAAAGACTCCTAAAATTCTTCAATCGTACATCAGAAAGAGAAATTGATAGATCCGATCGGGGTTATCCTATCCGAGACCTAGATTAATACACCTGCTTCTGCAACTTTTTTCCGCTGCCTTTTTGTGCCTAACAAGAACAAATTAAGATTATAATTTTGCAGGAACAAGCGGGCATTAACTTTCAATCAAAATTTGATTCTGAATCTATTTTCCATTTTTAAGCAAGTGAAAATAATCGAATTTAAATTTATGCCCGACTTACTTTGTTATGTTTCTTGTTCGATATTTATATTTTTGAGAGAAAAGCATGCACACGTGTTTGTGATAATTATTGCCGGCAGGTTGTAAAAGTTTGTAAGGTGAAGTTCAAGGCAGTTATAAAAACACGAGAATTGAATGAATTTCAGCTTGTAGGTGCAGTTTTTATAGCGAATAAATTAGAGAAGCGACATTGATTTTGTTATGAAAAATCACGGGATAAATTTAGTTTTCTCTTAATTCGAAGGCCCACCCTTAAAATCGTCATTTGACGTGAGAAGATTTAGAAGTGAATGATACTGACTGTCCATTAATTTATTGGTATTTTATTTATTAATCCGAAAAATAAAATATGGCAAAATTAAGCATCTTACATGTTCAAGACAATTTTAATGTTGTAGAACGTAAAATATTATTCTAGGGCGAAATTAAAAGTTGAAAATGTCTTCTTTGAGAAAGGGAATAAAATTTATTTACTCCCGTGAGAATCAAAATAAATAGCGACGTGTCGGATAAATTATTTGATAGCAATTATTTACAATTTTATTTATTATCGTCATTTTTTAAATTATTTTCGTATACTGAGTGTTTTAAATAATGGTAAAGATAAAGATGGTCATTGATTTGCAGTTTGTCGATTTATATTTATCATTCTATGTTGCAGAAGTGAATGAAGGAATAACAGAATCTCAAGTACAATTGGTTATTAAGCTCTAGTAGTTTTAGGATGCATACAACAGCAGAATTTTACATTTTTGTTTTTATTTTAAATTAATTACTAGATCAGCATGGATTTACTGTTAATTATTATGTTAGATGGATTTTGAAGTAGCCTTAGCCTGAAGATTTCGGTTTCACACTTATTTATATTACTTTCCAAATTCCAATTATTAAACCAGTCTATTAGGAGGTTGGCTGAGCGCTGTAGCTGATGCAATAGCTATATATTTTCGTGTTAAACAATTACTGACCGTATCATCTGCGAACATGGCTGCCGTGGTGCTCGGAGGTTGAGGGATGTCATGCATATAGATATTGAATAGAATGGGTCTTAAGACAGATCCCTGCGGCACGCCTGTTTGATCTTCGTGACGGAGGAAATACTTGAGTTAATACAGGCAGAAAAAGTTCTGTCTGTAAACCAGGATGTTATTTTTACCAGAAATGGCTCAATTTGAATATTGATTAATTTATAGATTAGTCCGATGGTCCAGAGTTTGTTGAAAGCCTGTTTGATATCCATAGAAGCTGCAGCGGTGTGTTTCTTTTTTTCAAAGCCTTCTTCAATCGTCTGGGTGATTCTCGTCAGTTCAGGGGCAGTTGAAAATTTTAGCCTGACGCTAAACTGGAAGGCTGATAGCATCTCCTTTGTTTGTAATTCTTCAAAAATGCGGGTTTGTTTGATTTTCTCTAGAATCTTAGATAAGCCCGGCTATAAACTGATTGGCCTGTAGCTTTTTAGTTCATGCTTATTTTTGCCGTGTTTAAGGAATAGCAAACTGAGTGCGTGCTTCCAGTTCGATAGGGAATCACCTAGGCGTAAGCATGCGTTATAAGTAGTTGCTAAGTATACAAGCGCTTTGGTTAAATACTTAAGAATTATATTTAATACAAAATCATCTCCAGGAGTTTTCTGTTTTTAACTATAGAATAACTTCTTGGATTCCAGTAGGTGAGGTTGTTTTAAAATTAAAAAGTGGGGGTAATATATTTGCTGGTTCCTGTATGGTATCTTTGATAGCACCATTGTTGTTATTATTGGTTGTAAAGACTTTTTCAAGGTATCTGGAAATGTTTCGCGATAGAGAGTATGGTTTTGGGTGCCAGCTTCGCTATGTATTTCCTGTTTTTTTCATTCTTAAAGAATATAATTCCCATTTGCTGCGATGTGTTAATTGATTAATTAGTAGTCTTAAGAAATAATCACGTGTTCGATACCGTAGCCTTTAGTAGTCTGTTCTTTTCTTTAATTAGATTTAGTATTTCTACGTTATAGGTATTTCATTATGTGGAGTTGAGTAATTTGTACTATAAGGTTAGATACCTGTTTTAGTTCGTATGCTAAAAATATTAAAAGTGCCGGCAGTAAGGAATAGCAACCACTTCCTACAAGAAGTTTTGAAGTTTGAAGTTTTGTAGGATTATGTTGTAGCGTAACAAATACGTCAAGTGACAATATACACTTTTGATAACTTTCAACAGTATGTATTAAGATTGAAATTTGAAATTTGTAAATCATACACCTGGTCCCAGTTATCCAAAAATGGTTTATATGTATAACACACTCGATCGAAATTGCATACGGCTTTTCCGGTTACCCATCTACTTTAAACAACTAGAACCACCAATAATGCTTTTCTTAAATAAAAAGTAGTTGTATAATTTTATATAGCATATTGTTTGTATGATATCATTGACAGCCTTTTTTCCCATTGCTGGGCATCGGCTTCTTCTCTGCCCACGTGTTTCTCCTCAGCGCTAAGGTAGAAACACGGGGGACCTATAGTTTAACGTCGAATCCGAACGACAGAAATTCCAGAGAAGGTTTTTAGCATTAAGATCCCACGGTTGCAAGCTGGATTGAGTACTGGGTTGCAGACAAGATATTTATAAAGCTGCATAGTTCTGCTTAGGTTTCGAACACAAGCCAGAATCGACGTTTTACTCAGAAAGCGAGCGCTTTACCATCTGAGCTACCACCACACCATGTAAGATAACTATTTCTAAAAATGAGTATTATTATTAAGATTGTATAGAGGGTTTGATTGCTGTCACCGACTTGGGGAGTTTACGCTTGTTTACTGTAGTTTATAATTTGCAATTAGAATTGTTTACACAAAATTTTAAATGTTTATGAAAATTGGTAATGTACCAATAAGTATTTATTTAGATTTATTCAATTTACCAGCTATTTATGGACAACTGCTGGAAGGTGTCATTTAATTCAGTGACTCGTACTTGTTCACAAAAATCTGAACTGGTAATAAATCTAAGCGTGATCCATTACCAAAAAATGACAATGGATTTCTCATTTAGTTTTGAAGATATTTAGTTCAAAAAATATTAAATGGTATCCAATAATAACCAGTACTGAATGATCCATTAAAAAATAGATGAAAGTATATTCATTTCAATACCTTCTTTGTCCGATTATTAAATATACTAAGAAATCGAATTTTTATATTCGGAGGAAATAATTAATTTTTTCCAGGACAAAACAATATTTTTATAGAGCGAACAATAGATAAATTCTCATTCGTTTTCTCATTGATGTAAAGAAGAAACCTCTGACACTCAAATCGTATTGCAGAAACTGCTAGAAACGTAAAGTACATATCTTACATCTCAACATAACTTATTGCATATGTTTCAAACGAAGTTAACGTATAAAGCTTGAAACGTAGCCTAGGAGTTCAGCTAGTGTCTATATTTAATTGAAACCGTCGTAACTGTCGCTCGCCTAGTGATTTATTTAGTTAACCAGTTGAGTGGTGTCATTTAATTCGGGGTACATGGCCCATACAAAATAAATATTCACAAATGTCTACAAATATTGCAGACCGTTAGAAATAGCTGGATGTCATCTATTTTGAAATTTTCAACTATAAGAGTAATTTGTAAGACCATATTCAATAATAGTTTTTCTTCTTCTTCTTTATTAGCCCGTCAACATTCATTGTTGGATATAGGCCTCCCTTGTTGACTTCCATAGATCTCTGTTTTGAGTTTTTCTGATCCAACCCAATCCTGCCGTTTTCTTCAAATCGTCGATCCACCTGGTCTGTGGCCGGCCTCTACTTCTTTTTCCCATATAGGGTCTCCAATATTGTATTTCTTTATTCCAAAGCCCATCCACTTGATGCATAGCATGGCCGGCCCACCTCCACTTTAATGAGGCTACTTCTTCCTTTATATCACTTATCTTTGTCTTCTTTCGGATATGCTCATTCCGTATTTTATCTCTCAGTTTAATATTTTACATCTGCCATAGCTCTTTGAGTCTTTGCTAGTTTTTCTAATAAAGTTTTGTTAGGGACCATGTCTGAGCAGCGGAGGATAATACCGGTAACACACATCGATTGTAGACCATACTTTTTAATTTTAAAGGATTTTTTGGTCTTTGAGTATTTTGCTTTGTTTACCGAATGCCGACCATGCTAACCGTATGCGTCTCTGTATTTCCGCTTCTTGGTTTGATTTGTTGCATTTAATCATCTGTCCTAAGTCAACATATTCTATAATATGATTGTCAATTATAACATTTCTGTTCTCTTCTTGATTTGTGATTATTTTAGTTTTTTGTCTATTTAGTTTTAATCCAACTTTCGCGGATTCAATTTTGATTTCTTCTAACATTTGCTGCAAGTCCTCAAAATTATCGGTTATTACGACCACATCATCAGCATATCTTAAACGATTGACCATCCAAGCATTGATGTTTACTCCTTTTTGGGTCCATTGAAGATTTTTAAATATATGTTCTTGTGCTGTTATAAATAATTTTGGGCTCATTGAGTCCCCTTGCCTTACGGCACGTTTTATTTGAATTGGTTGTGTATCTTCGTGTAGTTGAACAACCACTGTTGCTTGTTCAATAATACTATGTTAATGTTATTTTGGAAATCTCCTAAAGACTGGATATTCCTATAATTATTGTTGTTCGTTCATCCATTCGTTCATTCGGTAGTGAGGAGGAACCGCAGCAATAAAGTCCCATTGCACATCCGAAGGCAAATACCTGTGCAATGGGGATATTCCTAGATCCCCAGGCTCCAGGAAACCGGTGCGTAGGTGTTTATGTCTCTTGGTCATGAGTCCAAGATACTGCGCGAGTAGATGGAGCGACGATTCCTCAATATGCCCGCAAAACCTACAGCTGGGATCAGCAACTATCCCCATGGTGTGTGGGCGTTTATTAAATGAATATAGAACATGCTTAGTTCGACTTGGCATGGGCCCGTGACTGAGGAGCTTTGCATGTCGCATCCCTGGATGTCTTGTTCAGCTTAAGTTGCAATGGAGTTTACTCAAGTTTGCAATTTCGCGCATAGCGTATGCTTTGAAAGTCCGAGAGCCGGTTCCTGGGGTTGCTGACAAACCCTCCCTGGCTAGGGCATCGCCTATTTCGGTTCCCTCAATGTTGTTGTGACCGGGGACCCAGAGAATCCTGACTCCATTAAATAAGGCAACGGCAAGAGTGCTAAGGGCCAACCGACAGTTGTGGACAAGCTTTGAGTTTGTCTGGACGGAGTGAAGGCCTTGAGAGCCGCTTGGCTGCCGGTGCATATGCAGATATGCTTGTTGGAATAACCTTTACGCAGGTTTTCCTGCGTACAGGTTAGGATAGCAAATAGCTCTGCCTGGAAAACCGGGGACGACGGAGAGCCTCATCCTGGGTTTATCGCCGTATATGGCCTGCCTTGTACTCTCTTGGGTTTTCCACCCATCTATAAACCAGACAAAAGTCCGAGGACTTGAGCAGGTCGCCGGGGGAGTGCCAGGCCTCTGTCGAGAATGGCTGTGTCAAATGAAGTTATAAAAAAGAATTTGGCAGTCGAAGTCGAGGAGCGGGTGGGTTCGATGGAAAATATAGAATACTGGAATATTAGTATTGTTTTTAAAATTTACATAAAAATTGTTTTTCCCACTTTTTAGGAAATTTGGTTTAAAATCAGCCTCATTGATATTTCATTTCGTAAAATGTAATTTGCACCACTTGAAAGGTGAAATTAAATAAAAATACCTTATTTTACGCACTATATTCAGCGAAGATATGCCAAAAACACTCTTGATCTATCACAATGTACATCTTATCACACATTTGTGTGAACCCGAACGTTATTTAAAATAATTATGTTAAAATCACTTTGATAGGCATTTACCTCCATAAAATTTGTATTTATCGCTATCTAAAAATTGCGAATAAACACGTTCCACAAAAAAAGCGAACAATATCTATTTACAATGTGTTAGATTAAGTTAAAAAATGTAGAAAGTAGTCAGAGAATGTAGAAACAAAAAAAATAAGGGTTGAATTTCACTAAAAATTAAAAAATGTTCCATTAAAAACACAGTAGACAAAAGAAGAAAACAAATATTATTTTGGTGGGAGCATATCTCAAATTTCCACACAGTGTAATGGTTATTTTTTAATCTACTAAACACATTTCACGGTTTAAGCGAGTTTATTTAATCAATAATCAAAATATTCAATTTTAACCAACAATTCATATTGATAAATAGAAAAAACAAATGGTAACTTTGAACTGCTTTGTCGAAGATCAAATTTACTTAACATGTCCTTGAAGTCCTCAAGCTTCTTCAAAAATTACAAAATGGACTCTTCAAATTGCCAGACCTCTTGAATTAGGAGTGTTTTGCAAATACTCCACGAACTTCCTCTATTTGCAGAATTTTAAAGTTGCAAATTGACTAAGCAAGAAGAAAACCAGTCGGTAAAAATGGGCACGTTCTATTTTCTCCGAAGTAAAAAACTAGTGCGGTCTCTTCTTATACATGGTGTTTAGCGAGAGTTAAGTTCATTAACAAGTGGAAATGTGCTGCAAAGTTGTAAATCAATAACGAGAACAGTAGGTACGATATACGAACTACAATAAAGCCATAAATATATTGTCTTAGCAAAGTAAAATAAAACTCCAATTTTTGCGTCACGTCCTGTTTGAAGTAGCATGAAAACCTGTTTCATATTCGACAAGAGACACGGCTAACGCAATAATTTATTTTGTTCTTATTTTCTTAAATGCTCGTCTCTTATTCTTGTGTGTCAAGAACCGACCAGCATCACCCAAGGCTTCATGTTATTTTTTAACAACTCTTACGCGGGCACTTTAATCAAGAACAATTTAATGCGCTATTGATCTCAGCTCGCTGCTGCTTTTCAGGTAAAATTTCACTTGGACGTGTTTTTATTCAGGAATTCATTAAATTATTTAGCCTCGATAGATTTACATATAAGCAATAATATTGTTAATTTTTCTTCTGCAAACGTAGAGAAATTTGCTCTTACCTACTTTTATTAAAAAATCCATTGCATTAGTCCTAATCCATTCGTAATTTGATTTACTCAACCACAGGCAGTAAAGTTAAATTCTATTCTGGTTTTCTCCGAAACTTATCAGCTCATTAATAATATTCACTTTTACCAATACAGGTGTCGCGGAATTTCTGCTGTGCTGGCTTATTTATTTGCAAAATGTACAATTTCAATTAATTTAAGCAACAGAAGGGGATTTTTATGGTTTATTTTCGAAGTCAAAGGTTTAAATATGTATTTGCAACTTTCATTATTTGCATCGCCTCGTTTTCATGAAGTAACACTAAAAAGCTTTCTACTAGTTATACGATATGCTGTATTTTTGGAAAGCAAAGGCATTTGAGTTACTTTGCCTGGAAATACTGATTTCTAAAAGTTTACTTTGTAAATTAGTAATAATTCGATTCATATAGGCAGTTCTTCTTACTATTGTTATTTCTTTTTGGCGGCAACAATATTTTGTAATACCAGTTTATTTTGAGTTTGTTCGTTAATTTATCAAATGTTTATATGAAAATACAGTAGGATTTTTTTATTATATCTTGGTTTAAGCCCGTTCAAATTAGGTAGGTAGCAACCGTTATGATAAAGTCAGATTTGCTCGATAAAACTGACTTGATCATTCGGTAATTTGGAATGGGACAAAAATATATTTCTATACGCAGTGAAACGTTATAAGTTTAAAAAGGTAAGCATCTCTAATTACCCTCAAGTAGGTTCTTTTACCACTATGTTGATTAGCACAGAAAACAACAAAATAATCAGCGATAACTGCACTACTTAGTGTACTCATGGTGGATACGGAAATACTTTATCAGCTTTTCAAGAGGAAATTGTTTACGTCAACCAAAAAAAAAATATTGATTAAAGCATACACATAAATCGGCATTATTTTAGAAACACGGTAGTACATTCGTTTACCTGTTGGCGTTGTTTGATTGTTTTAATGGGTATTGCATTTTCTATTTCTCAATTTGAATAGTATTCAATCTATGTTAAAATATTGTTAATTTAACGTGTTTTGTTTATGTATCTGTGAATGTGTGTTATTGCCAAATTAAAAAGTTAATTAATGTATTCATCTCTTCGGGCTTAGACCGCGTCATCGTGGAATTGTTTAATGTTGACGTTTCGTTAACCGGTGCAGCTTACCTGCTCCTACACTGTTTTCTATGTCGAAAGTGTGGGGTTCAATTCCCATCTTCAAGCGTCCGTCTCTGTTTTTTTCCTCTCTACTCGTTTTGTTGCACCTATCGTTTCTTTTTCAGCATTTTCTTTTTTCTTCGTCGTTATTTCTTTCCAATATCTCTTCGCGTTTACCTCCCTTATTATTGTGTTCGCTTAATTTTGCCGCTTCATTTGAATTAAAGTCGAATTTTAATTGCCGCTAGTCAATTACTATTTTTATTATTTCCTAAGATTAATTTATGGGAGGCCATTTTCGAAACTTAATCCAACGCTTGTCGCGCATGTTTATTCTGTTGAATGCCGATCGAAAACAGTTCTTGGAATTCCATGTTGGCAGAATGGCCCGGAAGTTCCACGTGCAAGATTTGCTCTAGAATTCTTGCACTATATTTTGCAATATGATGAAATATAACAGCTGTTTGAGATTCGCATTGCGTTTTCTAGGGAGTCGATTTAACACCTTCGCTCGACGCAGTTGCTCGTTACCATCCCGGCGCCGATGACAAAATAAGGCAAGGCAAAAGTGAGCGCTAGCTTCTGGAGTGAACACACGTGGTTTTTGGAAGCAGAGTTGTGGGCAGCCCTCTGCTAAACGAATATATCTTCGACTTGTGTTGGATTAAAAATATTAGCAGAGTGTCAGCTTTTTGTAAAGACAATTCAGTGAAATTTTTTTCTTGAGTTGTGTCGGATTAACTGCCTTCAACCCCGTGACAGCCTCCTTTGCGCCGTTGCAAGTAATAATCCCGTACAGCGGCGGAAATTTCGGCTCCTGAAGTTCTCGTCTTTTCTTTTTTTACCAAAGAAAGTCCTGGCCGCAACATTGTCTTCATCGTGATCCCGTCTTCAGGGGCGTGCCTACGAATTTAGCCTGCTTCCCGAAGAACCCAAGAACACCCTAATTGTGCCTCTCTCTACTCCGTACCGAAGAGAAAACTAAGGTAAAACTTGCCAATGTACTATACAGTAATTGTTTTCTCTATTTATCAATGTTTCGTTAATAACTAAGAAATAGAACAGTTTAATTTTCTTGTAATATTAAAAGTGAGGCAACCTGCAGTTGCTCAGCGTTTCATTATTCGTTTAGATTAAAGTTTCTTTAATTTCAATACACTCGAACGTCACTGGCTGCGCAGATCTGTGAGGTTAGTAAAATAAATGCCGCAAGCCAGGTGCGGCCTTTCTTGTTCGAACGTTCCAACTACCCTTGTATTAAACCATAATTATTACCATTTTGAATGTAATCTTTGTTTTTGTATTATGTGTCGCCAATTTTGAACAATAGAGCTATATTTGTTTAAAAATTTACCATATCTTTTATTTCTGTGTATTTTTATTGTATTGTATGCATGAACTTTGTAAGCTTTATATACAGGAGGAAGCACAATAAAGGCGAGTCCGATTCCCGTAAGCTGCTGGCTTTTCGGCCGAGGACCTACAATCAGCTGTTATTTGGAAGGTGGCGCCCACTAATTTTGACCTACTTTGTACATAACTACGTTCGAATTCCCTCCTGTAAGCGTCTTTATGAGTTTAGCCGGAGGCCTTTTTCCATCTTTCCAGTTGCGGGTCGACGAAGAAGCTCGGTTGGCCCGTAACATTATTTCTGTTTTCTTATTTTCAACTTCTTCTTAGTTTTCCTTTCTTTCTTCATCTTCCGCCACTGTGTCCAATCCTCCATTCTTTGGTTCCCTTTTTTGCCTTCTTCTTCTTTTTCATTGTCATTTATTTTGTATCTTCCTCTCTATTTATTTCTCTAACTCTTCCTGTTTTTTATTTTATGACCTTCTTCTTCATATCAATGTAGCCTTAAACAGCCCTCATTTCTGTCTTCTTATTCACCGTTTCTTTTCTGATTCTCCTGCTTCCCTTACTGTTTCCTTCCAATATCATACTTTTTTACTTCCGTCTCTATTTTTATCTTTAATTTCTTCCCATGTTCTTTGCTTTCGTTTTCATTTATTTTATAGTATGGGTTGAAGTTCAAGCTACCATATTACTGGTCTAGTTTAAACAATAATGTCAACAGAGGCTACGGTGTTGAAGGCATGATTAGTTGAGGAAATATTTTTTATTTAAAACATTATATTTTGATATAATATCTGAAGGAGGCTCGCCAATAAAATAGAAAGGAGGTTCGTGGGACTCTTAAAAGGTTCAAAATAAATCATGCACTTTAGAGGAACCTTTTTGTTTTCCCGTAGTGAGCGAACTTTCCCTTCTGGGTGTGACACTAAACATATTAACATTTTTTTGTACTGCTTGATCCTTATTTTTAGACTTTTAGAGATCATTATTATAAAATAAATGCACAGGATTATATTTAGCATACACTTGCTATCGTGTCGACGTTAGTTTCTGCCTTTATTAAACTCTTCATGAAATTAGATGGATATTTTTTCTTCTGTTTATTGCTGATGTAAGATATAATCTGCTGTTTTATAAAATGTTATTATAATGAAGACGTAATTAATCCTGAAACATTAATAAATGTATATAAGTTAAATAAAATCAGTAGTTATATTTTGCAATCCTTGACCTTACTGCTCGCGAATAAATGGCTTATTTGTTGATAAGTAAATATTATATTATTATTAATTTCAACAGATATCCACTTCATTTATTAGCTTGATGCCCTTTGTTTGTTAATTGATTTTTTGTAACCGTTTACCAATTGAGATTTGTTTTCAAAGATGTGAATGATATTTAGTGTGCTACGTCATTCCAAAATATTTACGTATAGCCAAACAATAATTATTATAAAGGCAAACAATTCGTCATTCGAAAGTGCTTGTGCAATAATCGAATAAGTCATTACATTGCATATAAACCCGCTGACACTCTTTTGGGGGCCCAGCAATAAAAAATCAGGCCCAAATTCGGTAATCGCGCACGACTTTTCTGGATCTGTGTTAAACATGGGTTTCGGAATTCGAGCACAATTTTCAGACACTAATCATTGGTGCTTTCTCGGCAAGAATCTTAAATGATTTTCAGAACCGCACCTGCGGATAAACGCAGTTTGTTAAAACATCCAGCAATTGTTGCGTCAACGAGGAACGTCAGCATTATAAACCAGCAGCCAGTAAATTGTTTAAGGCTCGCCGCAAAAGCAAAACCAAAAGGTACACAAAGACAGTTTGAGAATTTCTGTTCCACTCTGTATGTGTGTCAAGAGAGAATCTTGCCAGACTGCGTGGCCCACCAATCTTATCGCCATCGGCAGCATTGTCTTTCATTTTTCTTATCGCTGGGCCCATTCTGGACCATCTCCGCCGTTTAGAATGAAAAAAGTAATGAGTGGGGATTTATAATTAGAATGGTTGAATTTTACGAGCAAAAATAACCAACAAGGCGATAATTTGAGAGTTAAACTAATATTTAAGCTATTAATTTTGGATGGGTCATACCCAGCATCTTCTTGCGCCAGTGTTAATGCCATGGTCAATATTATAACTTTCCCGTTGCCCCGAGCTCGTGCACGGAATATGAGCTACATTTTACTGCTTTTGGTGTCAAGAACATAACCGATAAGGCATTAAAAGCAGTGATTTCTACCAAGAAAATGAATCTACGAGGAATGCTAAGTATTGTTTTGCACACACACATTCGCTGTGTGTGCAGGAATTCTGCGCCTTTTTCAGTGACACGTTTTTCTGTAGAAACCGCAAACCAATTATCTACAATTTCAGCCTCTACACATAAAAAAAACAGTAATAATTGGGAGTTAAATAGACTATACCTACCTAGAATTGCGTCTCATTTTTCTCTTATTACAAGATTGCGAACGTTTAATCCGACAATGTTAATGTTCTTCATAATAACTGGATAACTTATACAGTACGATTGTAGTAAACGAATTTGCAAGATATTTACATGTTTTATAAAAATATTTTTAGAATGGTACTATAAACGGGTGTATTAAATAACAAAAATTTTAATATTGCTAACTTTGTATCTGTATATGCTCTTTTAAAGTTGTCGTGAAATTTAAATTAATCGACCATAGTTTATTGATATTCGCAACACTCCGTATATTTAATTTGTAGTCGGCTCATTTCTGATAAGGTGGTTAACAACAATATTCCATTTGGTAGTAGGTGAATCTCTGCTGTATGGATTTTTAAATTATATAATACTCTACAAAATTCTGCACTGATAATATTCTGAAACAGACATTAGGAAATGCAGTAACAAGAACTGGAGTAGTTCATATAAACCATCACATTGGGAGAATCTGCAAGACATTTTTTATTGCGGCATAAAAGCAAGTGCTACTGTATAGGAGTAAAATGCAATAGAATATAATTTGAAGCTATAATTTAAAATGAGTTCGACAAATTACAACCAATTAACATGAAAGTGAAAGGAAGAATAGAACTGATAAAGAAGTAAAGGTACTAAAAAAGGAAGGAAAGGAACAGAAGGAAAAGGAAAACGGTAGTAAGATAGGAATAGAGAAATAAAAGTTAAAGAGAGAGATCTACACTGGAAGTAAGAAATAGTGTTAATAGAAAAAAAGGAGGTAGATGATATAAGAAATAAGTACGAAAAAAAAAACTAGAAAAACAAAGAAAGGAATAGAAGGAAGATGAAATATACAAGTGAAGTAAGTGAAGGAAGCAGATATAGCGGCATCAATAGTACTAGCAGCAGGAAGAAAAGGAGGAAATATGAAAGAGTTAAATATAGGACGACAGAAAAAAAACTTAAATAATTGATCTTGAAAAAGAAAAGGGTACTGAACACAGTATGTACAGGATCGCACCACAAGAAGACAGTAAGCAATGTGCCAGAGAAAGGAAAGTATTGCTAGAAAAAGAAAAAGTAAAAGATAATAACACAAAAGTAAGGAAGACCGAAGGGGAAACTTTCGGACGAACCAATGGTAACGGAAGAAAGAAAAACCGAACATAGGACAGAGACATAAGAGGAATAAGTTATGAAATATATGAAAACAATGAAAGCAGAAGACGAAAAGTTAACAAGATAAGTAGACAGAAACAAGAATAGCAGATAAGGAAAACGACTGAATGGGAAATATGAAAGTATCACAAAGAGAGATAACCGTACGAGAGACAAAGAAGAAGAAAATGGGAAGACGAAGGAGAGGAAACAAGATAAGTCGCCCTAGAAAAAGAAAATGAAAAAGAAACGACATTGAATAATGAGAAGTGAAGATAAACGAGAAAGAAATGAGAATACAAAAAATGGGGGTAGAAGAATAGATATTCGAAGCACACGATTTAAGCGAACAGAGGAAGGAAAAAGGAAAAGGAGTAAAAGATTAGAAAACATAAAGAATATACATAAATCAGCAAAGAGCTACTAAGGCAGAAGAAAGAAAGCCAGATTACAGAAGATAGAAATAAGGGAGAAAAAAAGATAATAAATGGCCAGGAAAAAGGGGAGTTGCAAGAAACGAAAAGAGCAAGAGTATCAAGATGAGTATGTTACGGGCCAAACGAGCTTTTTCGTCGACCCGCAACAGGAAATTTGGAAAAGGCCTTCGGCTTAGCTCAGAGGAGAAGGGGGAGTTCACGGAAATCGCTTACAGGAGGAAACCTTCCTAGTTGTGTACAGAGTAGGTCAAAATTAGTGGGCGCCACTTTCCAAATACAGCTGATTGCAGGTCCTCGTGGAAGGCCGAGAAGCCAGCAGCTTACGGGAATCGAACTCACCTTTATTATGCCTCCCTTCTGTTTATAAAGCCTGCAAAATTCATGCACTCACAAATACAAAATACACAATAATAAAAGAGACAGTGAATTTTAAAACACCTGTAATTAAATTATTAGAAATGACAATACAAAAATGACGACAAATGGCGTTTTTATATTTTTATATTACAAACGATCGAACGTTTAAGAAACAAACTCGCCGCTGCTGGCGCACGATATTTACCTTCTTCAAGGAACTACGTGCCCAGAGGCGTCGAGTTTACAAGCATAACACAATATAAAAGAAATTACTTTAGGCACGCACCTGAAGACTGGATGGGATGGAGTCAACATCAAGGGCCAAAACTTCGATGCGTTCGTCGCACTGACGGTATTACCAGAGGGACAGGAACTGGGCTCGATATTAATCCGCCAAAGGCGATCGGCAATTTTATCATAAATTGCCTTTCCAGGATAAAATCTAGTGTGTTTCTATAAATCAGACACTTGTCGATAGTCCTGTTTTCACTCCACGGTAAAACAGCGAAACGAAAATCACACATGATGGACACCCATCGAAAACCCAAGCCGCTCCTGCAGCACTCGACTTATTGAATTTATGAAGTCCGGAGTCAACGAAAATGGAAGACTGACTGAAGAACTCAATGCAACGGGAACCTGGATTCCCCAAAAATAATGCACCATATTTCGAAATATGGTGAAGTGATTCTAGAACGAAAACAACACGTGTGACTTCCGAGGGTCAACACAGAATCCCAAGAATTGCTTTTGAACGGCAAATCTAGCCTACAAAGGGAAACTTGAAATTGGCCTCGTCATAAATCAATTTTTAAAAACAACAAAATAACCAAAACTGTTATCAACGTACAAACGGCAATTGAAATAACATTTTTAATTCCTATGAAGCGGCAATGACAGTACGACTCTAATCCAGACAGAGTGGCAAAATGTAAATGAACATAACAAGTAGACGAAAACTAAAATATAGAAACCGAGAGATATCAAAAACAAATGAGCAAGAAAGATAAATAGATGTAATTGAATGAAGAGACAAAAGCGGTATTGCAAAGGGACTGCGAAATCCAATACGAAAAGGGGAAAAGACGAGCAGGTAGAAAATAGATAACAAAGAAGAAGTGACGCTGGACAGATGTTGGCGGAAAAAATAACAACGAAAGAGATAGATGTATAAGATGAATAGACAGAACGGGGAAGATAAAGACGATAGAAGAAAGATGAAAGGAAAACACGCGAAAAGAGTAAGAGACAAATGATAATATTGGAAAATGGAAGCTAACAAAGAAAAGAGATAAAAATGTTAAGCGGTAAGAGTACGAGAAACCAGAAAGCGGAAGGGCGGCGTTGGGAGAAAAATGAGAAAAGGTATGAGAAGGGATGGTATGATTATAGCGGAGGTAGCGTATTTATTAAAAAGCTCACCAACGATTCCAAAATAAAAACACTTTTTTAATAGAAACAGTAAAAGAGTTAGATTTTCTATTATTGCGCTGATGAGTAATTGTTTGAACTGTAAAAGTGGGCAATAAACTATTGCAAAACTTGGTGAATCATAAATCGGTGTTTTATAAGGTATTGTGTTTCTGTCAAGAAAAATCGCGTGGTAATTGATGGTGGGAGCAAAATTTTTATTGTAAGCAGTGTAAATACACGTACCAATTAATTAATGTTCTAGTGGCATATTGTTTTAACAGAACACTTTTCCGTAGGTGTGCTCTATCGACGAGATTTATGCCGCGGAAAATATGATGCAACACAATATTTAGTTTGGAAAAACGCAGCTAACTGTTGCATTGTGAAATTGTTCCATTTTGTACGTATTTTGGTAGGCGTAGAAATTTCTTGTAAGTTAAAAATTTTCTTTTTGCTAGAACAATGCTATAATCCTAACGAAACCCATACATTTTTGTAACAACAATAATGAAATTTGATACTGTATGCAGTTTTTAAAAAACGGTAAAAGTAGAATCATAAAAAGTGCGCAATAAATTGTTTAGTTTTCATTTTAATTGCTTTAGCGCGCATTTGCAAACAAACCGATAATCATAATTAAAAGGAATAGTTTTAAATTGACATAACCGTTATTTCTGCTGGAAATTTTCGCCTCCTCTCACTTATTCCAAATTGATTTTAACCGGCATTTATTTTCACTTTAATAACTCGTTCGAGAAACAGGATATTTGTAACGAAATCGAAGCAAACGGTTCAAACGCATTTTCAGTCTTCGATAACAATTAATCACGCAAAAAAACGCCAACAACCAGAAAGCAGAACGACATCTCAACCGGACCATTTAGCAAGCCCTACAGGGGTGTACTCACCTTATATTCCGCAAAATTAGTGCGTGTTTAAATCGCTTTTTTAATAGCTCAAGTTTCTTCAAGGCACCAAAATACGCAGCTTTTGGAAGCCAAAAATAGAAAAGTTAACCGGTCGAGACGAGTTTGATCTCGATAAAGTTTGTTCACCCAAATTTATTTTTATTAATTTCTAACCGAGTCCGACTCTTTCGGATCGTTTCACGTTTTCAAAGATCGTTATTCATGGATTTTAATGCCGCTTAAACGCCCACCTTCACAAGGTTGATTTCGCTTAGCGAAATTATTTAGAACATCCTTCCTAATTGGACGCATCATCAGTGATAATGGAGCTTAAGCAGTTTGAACAATATTTTCCAACATCGCCTGTAGTGACGATGTGATTACAATAATCACATCGTCGTGAAATAACGTTTATAATGGCTTTTCGTAACGTCGGCGTGTATTAAATTACTGAAGATTTGCAACATTCTACAATGGGATGCGCCATTAGTGATTAGAACTAATTGAGTTTGCAGTTTCAAAAATGACATATTTATCGCGTTTTACCACCCAGAATTGGGCCTGATGCTTAAAGAGAAATTGATGGCTCAATATTTATTAAGGGCTTAAAGCCCTAAAGCTTGTTTACGCAGGTAATTAATGATAATTTTTCTTCCAATAGGAAAATCAATAATATAAACATCACGTTCGTTTAGAAAGCTGTAGATATGATGTCCTTGTTTTAATTTCCCATGATTCCTGATGCGTCTTCGAACTAGGTACAAAAAATGCATACAAGGTTTCATCGGCACCACGAAGTTATAAGGACAGTCTTCCATGAAAGACCATCGCCCATCCTTAATTGTTAGGTAAACAACATCGCAACCGAAAAGGTTTTAATTTCTACACTTATAATTACTTCGTTAAGCATGCGTGTGTGAGGTTATAAGGTGAAGCAATACCGAAGAATTTATTTTCTTATATGCCATATTCGTGCCTATAAAGAGTGCGATTCCTATAATTAATATGTGTATGCTCCAGGCGTGGGTGTGCAGTTTGCAGAATGCTGGGTTCTTCTGGCATTTCCTTAAACAGATACTGACGAAAAGATTCACGTTTCTTGCATTCCAATATTACGATGCGACAAGGTAAAGCTTTCGTTCCCATTTCAGACAACGTATGTTTTTACGTAAAACTAAGACATCAAGATTGTGTTTGCTTGGTTCATCAAAATTTTTTAAAAATTTGATGTTGAATGATGATTCAAATATTTAAATTTAGGTGCGTGGCCTTGGCAAGTAATTTGTGAAGGTCGAGCGGTTTTTGCAGTTTTTGAAATATGAGTCTCGTGGACCGTAACGTCATTACTTATTTTTGCTTTCCAATACATTTAATATAAAATCGTTGATTGAGAAGTTTAATCAATCAACGATAAAATGTTTATGGACATAAAACAAGAGACAACACTTGTGCTTTTTATTTTTGTATGTTTATTATTAAGATTTTTGTAGGATTACATAACAAAAATTGAAAAAATTTGCACTCCCAAGGTCCATACCACATAATAATTAACCACAATCGTCGGATAACTAACTTCTACTTTAAAAGTAAGTGGAAATCGCGTACAGCAAAAATGTCAACGATGTGTCTAATATTACGTATATCTATATATTAAATGTGAACTGTTTTAACCATGAGGCGACTCACTATTTGGACTACTAGATAAAGTTACTTTATTTGAGAAACATCACGCAATAAATTTTAATTAATGTAACGTGCCAAACGAACGTTTTTGGCAGCCAGAAGCAAATCACTGGAAACGGGCTCCTCGGTAAGCATAGAGAAGAGGGTGGGTTCGCGGAACATAATTGCCGGAAGAAAGTTTTATTGATACGATGCACGAGGTATGGTAAAACAAGTGGGTGCATGTTATAAATTAAATATATACCGAAAGAGTCTCGAGACGGCCGAACTTGTTGCTCGAGCCGCCACTGACTACGACATTTACGGTAAGATTAACAAAAGGAAAACAAGTCCGTACTCAGTATCAGCTGAGTTCACAACACAACTACAATTAATTACTAAATCTATTAAGCAATGGGTAACGGGAGGTAGCTCTATTTCTTGATGATACAATTATTTCTACTTCTTATAAATCTAAACACTTTGTTGTAAACAAATAATCACTGCTTACAATCTTCACTAACACTTGATAATATGGATAGTTTTTATCTTAAATCGGCGTTAAGGTGGAGGAAGTCAGAAGGTAGACTTACGTTTGGTCGATGTTCCCAAGGAGAGAAGCTGGGTTGACGTCACTGGACTGACGTCGCTGAATGATGATTTCAAACTGTAAAATATCTCATTACAGAAAATATCGATAAAACTAAGTCTATTAAGCGCGAAAAATGATAATCTGCGGTACAAAGTTCTTGCTGGAACGATAGAGATGCACGGAAACGTTAGAACGGTAACAGGGTTAACCTAATTCGTATCGAATGAAGACAGAAACTATTTTTAACAGTGTATTATTGACTCTATCCGACTTAATTGTCTGGTTTTTACTACGAGAAAACGGTGTACGAGAAGTTCACAAGAACAATTTGGACCCAATCTTAATGTTACTGAGCACGGCACGTTCGTACTCTACCAGTGCTCGGCTCAGACCTTCGACGGCACGGGCAAGTCGCTACTGACTTCAAGGAAACGACCCGTTTTACAAGCGAGAAAATGGAAGATATTATGTATTATAAACCTACCAAAATGTTGAACATTTGGGTGTTCCACACAAACCAAAGAATGGATCAGAGAAATACAAAAACGACATTATTTGATTATAATAAAAAAAAACCGAAGAATGCATAAATATAAATCCTGCTCCTTAAAAACAGCAACGAAATACGTTTTCCTTAAATTATGTTAATCTTTTCACAGATTATTTATTATTATTTTTTAAACTATCAAACAAAACGTGGATAGTAGCCCACTTCTTTGGTTAGTTTTTATTTTTTCTTAGTCCAGTCAATAGGGAGTAGGGGGGGGGTCGGCACGGTCCGCCTTTTTGGATTAAAGGTACAAAAAATTGGTTTTTCCAAAATAATTCTTTAACGGTTGATCCTACGACAAAAATGTCTGATACAAATTTGAAGAAGACTAAATTCCCTAAATTTTTTATATCAACACTTTTTTGTAAGTCTGATGCGTAACGAGTTACAGCGGCGCAAACGTGAACATTCTTCCAAAAAATCGTCCAACTTAATCTTTTCACGATAAATTTAGTAAAAATGATGATATTAATAATATTATCATTTATATATAACATTGTAAATGTGTACGTAAAATTGGAAAAATGATAATATTAATAATATTATCATCACAATAATACTATATAGCGAAATCTACTTCAGGTTGAAGTTATTTTTCTTGTTACGTATAAATTTTTTTACTGCCACTGTGGCATGAATTTATACAAAGCATTATTAATGTTAGTGTATGGGTTTTTCAAGTTTCGTTCCATGGGTTTTATAACAGCCGTTTTTTAGAGCAGGTATAGACCGTCCTTCGTTTTTGTTTCTTTTACGCACGAAATCTTCGTTGTATGCTGTTTTCACACCACTGTCAGAAGGCGTAGAACTCGGAGATAACAAAATCAATGTTGTGATGGGGGGCATCTTTTACATAAAGTTGTATGGCATCGTAATTTTTCTTTCGGGTCAATTTGTGAGAAGTACGTTCAATATGTACGAAATCACTACGATTCAAATGCAGTCGTTGTTTTCCATGGATATCCATCTGATGGTGACAAGAAAAATACGAAGAGCGCAGAAAGACTTCGCCGAACGAAGAAGCAGACGTCTGCAGAAGTTTTTTTCGATGAGACAATGACGGTTCAAGTTTCTCAAGAACGATTTTTGGCCAGTGAAAAAAATAAAACCCGTGTGATTTCCATGCTGACAAAAAAATTCGAACTTGCTGCTTTTACTGTTAAGCAGGCTGAAGAAGATGCTGATGTCTTGATTGTCAACACAGCGATTTCCTTCTGCGCATCATTCGACGCTGTTTTTATCGTTGGCGAAGATGTCGATCTTTTAGTTCTGCTGACAGGCATTAGGATCATCCAAAACCAACATTTACCTTTGCAAACCGGGGAGAGGCAAAACTGCTGAAAGAGTGTATTCCGCGAATAGTTTGAAAGTGAAAGAAGCAGCCAAAAAATCCTGTTTTTACATGCAGTTAGCGGCTGTGATACGACATCATCCCTCTTCAACCAAGGAAAAACAATTTTTTTATCGCTTGTCCAAAAAAACAAAGGACTCAATGCCGTCATTTGCATCTTCAAAGATCAGAATGCCAAACCAGAAGACATCGCAGACGCTGGAGCACGCTTTCTCGTTGCTTTGTATGGTGGCAACATGGAAGAAGAAACCTTGGAAGAACTCCGCTACCAACGTTTCGCAACATCGTCAATAAAAATCAAATTCAATCTAGCTTCTTTACCACCAACGAAGGACGCTGCACGGTACCATGCGTTTAGGACCTACCACCATGTCCAAAAATGGTGCGGAGTCCAAAAAAATCCATCTGGCTGGGGCTGGAAACTCGGTATCAATGGGCTCAGTCCAGTACCAATGTCAGAGAAGCCTGCCCCAGATACCTTATTAAACGTCGTTTCATGTAATTGCAAAAAGGGATGCGTTGGAGCATGTGGCTGCAGGAAAGGTGGGTTGAAGTGCTCTGTTGTATGCGGATTCTGCAATGGTGAATCATGCGAGAATGTACCAAAGGTCATCATCGAGAGCGGCGACGAAGACGAGGCAATGACGTGGATGGAAACCCAGATTCTTAGTGCGGAAAATGGGTTAGAGGATAACATTAACGACGACAATTCTGAAGACATCAACGTACACCGACCCGGGCCATAAAAAAAAAGAAATATTATAAACATACTCGATGACATAAATTACGGAATACGAGCCGTACTCACTCAATTGCAAAAAAAAACATCTGTGGATTTGGCCTACTGGGATACCACAATTAAAAAAAAACGCGCCGTTTACTCTATCTCGTGGTGGTGTGGAAATGAGTTGACTTTGAATTCACAAAATTATCATAATTATGTAAAGAATAGATCCAAATGATTTCCTAAAATGAGAAAAACGAGGAGTTGGACGATTTTTTGGAAGAATGTTCACGTTTCCGCCGCTGTAACTCGTTACACATCAGACTTACAAAAAAAATGTTCATACAAAAAATGTAGGGAATTTAGTCTTCTTCAAATTTGTATCAGACATTTTGTTGTAGGATCAACTATTATCAGCTATATCAATTATTTTGAAAATCCCAATTTTTTGTACTTTTAATCCAAGATAGCGGACCGCGCTGACCCCCCCCCCTCCATGGTCGAAAACTTGGATTTTTTATCGGAGCCCGGAACTAAATAACATATGTCAAAATTATTGCTACCCCACCTTTTGTAGGTTAAAAACCCCTATTGACTGGACTAAATGTTCAATTAATTTTGATGTTAATACATTTGTAAAATCAGAGTATCGTAGCTAGTCTGCTCGGATAATACTTAAGATTTATATCTAGATAATTAATTGTTAGAATGTGCTAGTGCAGATTAAATAAATGTTTCCAGCTTGAAAAGAAAGCTTCGTTTTAGCGGTCATTAGAATCATGTTCTCTTCTTGAAAGTACCAAAACAAACGAATTTTTTATAATCAGTTGAATTAAATAACCAAAACATTAAATTTGTAGGGACATATTAGTACAGTTCGCACGGCATTTCACGTTGACGTTTTGTTGCATTAAAGATATGTTCTTTCTTCTTTTTTTATCAATTCCTCTTTTACCTTACGGTGCCGAGGTTGCCATTCATATAATCAAAAAGTCTTAGGATAGCGGTTGCTGTGGAATTGACAAGTCATCTATGAAATTATTTGTTTCTATTAGTTTTGACATTTACTTGATATCTTTTAACAGTAAGCGGATTATAATTAAAAATGTTGCTACCAGAATACATATATAATATTTATAATTAAAGCATATTACCGTAATGGGAATGGGGGTGAATACGGTAACTGGGTTTATTCACCTCATTTATGTTTAAATTAATTCCGTGAAAATTTTCCACTTCGCCATAATCAAGAGCGGTTTTTTTCGGAAACTTCGAGCTGGGAGCAGATTTGAAGAGCAGGTGATTTAAGTGATAGAAGTCAATCTGGAAGAAGCCGCGTTAGAAATGATATTAACCAGGTTAGGCAACGCATTGTGGAGGAACCTACCTTATCCTTGCGTAGATTATCACAAGAACAAAATTTAAGTTATGGAACGTGTCAAACCATAAACATAACATAAACATGTTTCCTTATAAAATGAGATGTACCAAGAGTTGACAGCATCAGATTATCAGAAAAGAGTATCATTCTGTACTTGGTTTAATGACAACATGATGTTCTCGATTTAACATTTTTTACAGACGAATCTTATTTTTATAGGTCTGGATACGTTAACTCGCAAATAATGCGTATGTGGACCGAGAATAATCACAATATTTAGCATGAAGCTCCTTTACATAGTCCTAAGATTGGCGTTTGGGTTGCGATGTTGTAACAACATTATTTTGTCCCGGTTTGTCAAATTCTAGTTTAGTGTTCGATAGTTACGCCTATTAGGAAAATAACGTAGCTGTAAAGAACATAGTTTCATTTGTAAGACAAACAATAGGAAAAAACGGACACTCTAATGTACATAAATTTTTAAAAATTGAGCATTTTGGTAACTGTGCGTGTAAATCCAACCCTTCGGTCTTCAGAGTTTTAAAAGATACACTTGGACGTACTACTAAGCTCATTCTTGGGGGTTCATTGGCACCATTGTATACTTTTCGAACTTTTTAAGAAGTTGTTCAATTAACTTATGTAAAAGCATTTGTTTAGTGCCACTAGAGAAATGGAAATAACTCGCCGATCATTAAGTGATATTACGTTTCAGCAGGTCGTTTAAATTACACAGTTCCAGGCTGATTATGAACGAACTTATAATTATCTATACGATTAGTCAGTATTTAGAGGAGAAAGTAAGTGCTAAACAAAGATCAAACATCGCAATTCAACAAATTCATTTAAGGGGCGCCTCCGTGCTGGGTCAGATACCTGGTATAATCCGCTGCAACGTTAATCCAAGCCGGGGGGCCTGCGTGGAAGTTTCCGAGTACGGTAAAGAATCTTAATCTGGGGGTCCAAGTTGGGCCAGCAATCTTAAAACCGTCATAAATATAATATTGAGAATTTCACAAACCGAAATTTTACTCTTAGTTTAAGTGCGGATAATATGGACAATGGACAAAATTGAAATATATGCGCTTATATATGCAGAGATTTTTTGGAAACTATATATTATATACTTGGGCCATATATGCAGCAAAATATGCTAAAATAACAAGAATAATTAATAAAAGTTGTAACTCAAGAATAATTTTTATAGGTCAAAATCAACAAATACATACAATAATTAACTTACTCGTATTATATATAAAAACTAAGCCTAGAACTATTAGCGTTCTATTAGTCTAAGAACTATTCCTAAAATAATTTATGATTAGAAGTTGTTTGAAATTTTCTAACAAGATATTATGCCTTCTATCTGAAAACATATGTTTATAAATAGAAAAGTTTCTTTCTACGTCGACAGAAGTAATGGGTGCATTTTTTAAGTTAACACTGAATTCCAAATTGAAACTGAAGTTATTATCTCTTACTATTTTGCCTCTAAGAACTTGCTTAATTTGTTTTAAATTCAGAAACGCCTCTTTTTTTTGTATGGCACTATTAAATTTTTGATATATGACCTATTTCACCTTTAACTTTCTTACACAATCTATCAAATTCGTTTAATATTTCAATTGATTCTGAAAGAGACATCCCTTGAGTTTCTAATTTGCGAATGGAGTTTGAAACGAAGCTATAGTTTGATTTAATAAAACAAGATGCTGAGGCAATTCTGTCGATTTCACTAATTGTTTAAAATTATCCAAAGCGGCGCTGGAATCAGTTATTAGAAGAATTACGTCTTTAATACCTTCAAAATTATCGGCGTAAAAAATTGCCGCTTCTAACCATGGACCCTATCTTGTAATTATCGGTTCGGGAGGCAATGGAACATTTGGAAGTCGCTCCTTAGAAACTGGACTCTCAAGGGGGCTTTTAAAAATATTTTTTTTACGTTGCTAATTAAATCGTTAACAAGGGGAAATTGATTCCTAATACTTTCGGTTACACGATTTAAACCGTGAGCTAAGCAAGTTTGTGACGCCTGATGATAATTCTCCACACTAAGTAAGTAAATAATTGGTTAATGATAGCCTCCCGGAACCTCAATCGAAGATGGGCGGTTCTCTGCTTTGCTCGAATAAATATTTTAATTAACTTTACGTTAATTACCTGGAAGGGCGCCAACGACTTAATAATAAAATACACTACCATTAACGCAGATGTCGATTGGTTAGTCGTACCCACAGTTTATTACTTACTTAATTCGTTACTACAGAGTACAATGTTAGGAAACAATAAATAACAAGCCCAACTGCAGCAACAATATTTAATATCAGCGAAAAATAAATGTGTAGTATATATATATATAACCCAAATTTGCACAATAAAAAAAAAATAATTGTAATCGTAACCTGTACCTATCGGTACACAATTGCCAGTACGCAAACACTCAATACAGCCCCAATAATAACTGACTTTGAGCTAAAGGAAAAATACTGCGTTTCTCTTCCCAAACAAGCGCCCTCAAGCCGCGTCCTACACTCTAGTCATGAAAGGCCTTTCTAGATTTACAGCGTAGATAAGAAAATCAAAGATCGCTGTGAAACCCGAACAAAAAGCAATATTACCGCTCCTGTTGACTCACGCTGTATATCAAGTGAAATTCCCGTGATTATGTACGCTAATACTTGTACAAACTAAAATATCAATGTATATTGCCTATGAAGTAAATCGAAACACACTGTACAATTACAACGTAGATTTTACTACCCCGTAGTATAAATAAATTCATTCACATAAACAAGAGTATTTACATTGACTCCAAATTCGACGTAATTAAAAATTAATTTGCACTTCCCTGGTTAATCTGGAATCTGGTTCTTGTTTGTTGCAACGGCCTCGTGCTCGTGCAGCTGTTTTCACTGCAGGCGGCTGGATGTAATTCGATATTAGTTCCCGCAAGCAGAAGATATCACCATTGAAGGCACAAAATCTTCGGACGAATCTCGCCGTCCCCAAGTTGTCAATCGGTAACTACGATTGACTCGACAAAAATCATAAAAGAAACAAAACGTCGAGTATAGCGACAATAAATGTCAATAACGTAATCTCACAATCAACTAAAGATCACGTTATAATCTTTGATTTTCCCACAAAATCAAGATGAACTCAAAGCGACAACCACTTTAACGGGAAAAACCAATTCAACGACACGTTCTTTTCTGTTAGACGCAGAGAATCAATCCCCGGAAATCCTGTTTATTTAAAATCAAACATGCGTAGTACTTAAATGCTGGAAGAATAGTGAAGAAACTCCAAATAAGCACTCCTGAGACCAGTGCGAAATGGGTTGCGGACAACCTAGGCGAAAATACCGTTACAAGTTACATGAATAATGTTGTAAAAAATGTTTAAATTTTGCGCTGCTCTTGTCATGTAAGGGGCAGCGTCGGACAACATGAGTAAAATTTTTTCACAAGATACACTTTCGGAAAAAAAAACTTGACAAACCTTCCTGCACAAGTCGGACAATTGTTAAATTATTTGTTTTTTGAAGTGGTTTGGAAGCTATTAAATATGATTTGCTTAAAATGTCTTCATGAAGAATTCCTATTAATAAATGGTTAATGTAACGACCACATTTGTCCATACTTTCATCTACGATTACCTATATAAACAAAATTATTACCCAGTAATTGTCTAATTTCAGAGATTGTTTCATTGTGATAAGAATTTACATAATTTTTTGCAAGGTGCTTTCGTCGGATACATTTTGTTTACAAAATTTTTGTAAGAACGATTTTAAATTGACAATATTTAATTTCGATAACGGTATATTAGATGAAATTAATGCCTTACATAACTCCTTATTAAGTTCTTCTTGCTCTGATTTTTGGAACACGTTCTTGAACATTCAGTCATGGTTTGCTGAGAACAATTGCTTCGCTTCCAGTTTTCACATTTTGCAATATGTGAAGGAGTTTTAGTCTGCTGATCTACCAAGGATTTTCTCTAAGAAGACACCTACAACGACAAATAATTGAATATTTATATATGAACTTTTCATACTCGTTAAAAACAGAAACAAACACTACCTTCCCTGTCATGACTTTGTTTTAGTTACTTACATAATAATACGAAAAATAATTTAAAAATATGTAAGAAAAATTATTTAACTTACCAGTTTGCTGCAAGCTCGACAAAATATTTTGTCGCCATCCATTACTAGTTCTGGATATGGTTTAATTCATGAAGCAATCTTGTTCGATTTACTCATTGTAGGTAGGTATATAATATGTATAATATTTGCAAGAGATCAACACTATCGGAGTATCGGACATGTTGTAACGACGAGAGAAGATTCTATTATAGGGTTACTCAATGAGATAAAATACTTTGCAAACTACAAACAAAATGTAAGTATGTATGCCACTCAGTATCCACCCTCCATTGATAAACAAGAAGCAAATAATAAAATGGATTAGGTCGGTACTTAAAACTTCAAACTGTCGGGAATTCCAGGCACAGGTCATTAGCTGTCGAGCTGTGAATTGTCTGTGATCTGTGTGCACTACTCGAAATTTCATAATCTTGTTTTGACTAGTTGACGAAAATTTATAAACGAGTAATAATGTAATTAGTCCACATAATTGACTATAGTCAAAGATATGCAAAAATTAAAATATATGCGCTTTGCATATAATCCGCTGTTTACTAATAACTAATAAAAATGAGCCATTTGTATTAATAAATAAGAGAGAAGAAAATATAACAGTGTCTTTTTTGTTACAAAAATTTATAGTTCTTATGTTTCTAATGTTCTGTAGACACAGGGTACATGGGTAACACATTACCAAGTTCTGCACTAAATTTATCAAAATAAATTTCGCTGTACGAGGATATAAAAGCGGACATTATGTACCTTCAGTTTTTTGTTTGTTAGAGTCTAAATCGACGAATAGCTTTTGACTATTAACTGTAAAACGTGTAGAAGATAATCTTCGCTTTCAGCCACGATATGTAGCTATTGATTTTGAAATGGATGATCACAATTATGATTTGAAAATATGGAAATGAATCAACATTAGCGGTTGTAGATTTCATTGGTGCAAATCGATATATAGGAAAATAAAATCGGTAGGGCTTGTAAGCGACTAAGCTACGGAAACAGAAAAAGGGAAACATTTAAACTTTTTTTTTTGTTAAATTTTTAAATCTAGAAGAAGTAGGCGATTACTCTTCTTTTGAAATGTTAGACTACCTGAACGATCAATAATTTTATGATTATTTAGTTGATAGTTACATTGGGGAAGATGCGTTGTTCCCATCTTCTATAAGGGCGTGTGAATCAAAGACCATAGCTTACACGACAATCGCGTGGGAATTTTTTCATTCCTAATTTAATAGTAATCTTTATACGACTCATCTAAATTTATTTGTTTTATATGTTATACAATATCTAAAGACACACTTTGTTGTTGTAACTTCAAAGAAATATAAAAAAAAAACAGAATTAATGAAAAATTAAGGTAAAATTATATGATAATAATAATAAAATAAGAGAGATGCTTGTAAAACGTAAAGATAATAACATTTCTAAATTAGATTTTGTAAAATGTAAATGTTACAAATGCACCACATACGTAATGTAATATTAATATAGATTTGATGCATTTTTTATGTAAGGCTATATAATTTTTGTTGCTGTAAAAAAGTGGATCCGGTAATTAAGAAATGAAACATCAATTAAATAAAATAAATGGCCTCAAATAACGTTTACTAAAGAATTTACCTGCAGTTCGATTGCTGGCTTATTTTAAAGAGAGCATAAAAATGCTGGCGTAACTTAGCTTGGATTAACGTTGTAGGGGATTATTACAGCTCAGCTCGAACTTTTCCTTTAAAATTGTTGGCCCCATTCCGACGGCTGGATTAGGAGTCCCTACCGTTTTGGTCCATCGCAGAAACTTCGCATTTAAGAAGAAAGTGTTTGGTCCTACACACTCAGGAATCGGTAACCAAAGAATAACAAAGAGTCCTAACAATGGACAACAAGCACACGCAGAACAGAACCCCATTGGTATAATGTTTGCTAAAGGGCCTGAGTTTGGGAAAAACCTCCCACCTCCAAAGCTGACTTGGGAGAGAAGAAATATCAGTTTAGACAGTCTTGAATTAGTTTTGTTTCAGAAAACATCAACATTCTGAATTCGGTTAAGAAACGGTACTCACTTATTTCTGCGACAAAGATCTTTCCAGTTCTCATACAAAGTTTTCACTTATCATTTAGATTTTCTCCTTTATAAAATTATTCACCACATTTGTTAAATAACTCGCCTTTATTTATATTTGTTTTGTAATAAATAAAATTAAACTTACCATTAGAGTATTATTCATTCTTAACAGTGCCCGTTAAAAGGTCAATCGACATTGTTTTATTTAAGCAAAACTTTAATCTCGTTTACATCCACCTTTGGGGCGACCACGACACAGAGCAACCTCAAAGTAAGTCACAAGTTTCAATACAACACTAAGGTGTCCTAATTGTCAGCAGCCTCCTTACCGCTCGGGCAAGCTAAACTAGTTAAGTTAGCTAGGAGTAAAATCAAGACAAAGCCACCCCTATTACAATGTCTTGCAGACGAATAATAGGGCCAATATGTTTTTAAGAAACCATAAACAGGGAAAGATACCGAAATCAACTACTTGAACCTTTCATCAATCAATTGCACGATGACGAGCTTCAGAATGGGTACTTTCAGCAAGACAATGCCAAACCGCATGTTGAACGCTGGAATATTTAAAGTAATTTTATGACAGGTTAATATCAGAAGGTCGTTACCCACTCAACTCTTGCGATTTAAACTTCGGTTCACACTTTGTACGAATTCTAAGAACATACAGTTGAAAACTGGGACACTTGGTGTTTTAAGGCAAATTTTTAATAACATGGAACGGCAAGTTAACCTATGTATTCAAGAAGAAGGAAGACACTTTCACAACTTTTGGAATTTTTTGTTGTAATGTTTAACTGAATGCTGTTTTATTGTTAAAATGTTTTCTTTCCTGTAATGAATCTGAATGCTTTTGCTTATTAAAGTGTTGTTTGTTTCCTATTTTCCTCCTTATTAATGTTATTCAATAATACTCTAATTAGCTCAACGCACATGTTATTCTTACCGTAGAATAATATGATAGGTAATAGAAGTAAGTAATTCTATAGATGGTTTTTAAATTTTACAGCAACCCCGATCCAAGGACTTTCTGATCATATGTTATATCTCTATTGCTTGATTTTTATCGTAGGAGATCTAGGACACGGTTTACCAAGCATCTCTATGCAGGGCAGCTATCATTGGCTTATTTTACACTTCAACTATTATTATTAAATTTGCCTATCTGGGGTAGTTCCAACCCCAGTAGTTAACGTGTTACACATCGCAGTGGCATGGGACCTACGGCTTTACTTCTTATCCGACAGAAGGTCCATTTTCAGATTTACCCTCGCTAGAAAAATCTCCCGACCTCCACCGGATTCGAATCCGCATCCTTCGGGTCTATATGTAAATGCGCTAACCATTAGAGTACGCTTACGAAAGTCAAAATATCCGTACAGTGACCATCGACGTTGTGTCCATTTATAATGAATGCTTCTAGTTTTAATCGCAAATCATTTTGAGATACATTACGAATACATTGTCACATGAACCTATTTTAAGGTTATGTAAGTAGAGTATTAGAAAAAATAAATCGTAGTCTTAGAATCAAGGTTAGCAAATATTTCTTATGTTCGTAGGTTACCTAACATACTGTCCAACCAAACTCTAGAAATTGTTCTTGAAGAAGCTCCTCCAGTGAGAACTTAGTAATTATGAGTTTTATTTATTTTTGGTCACCCCAGCAAGCGCAAAGAAAGGCTTCGGCCATCTTCAACTGCTGGTTTATCTAGGAGTGACAGGAGCAATGCGAACAGCACCCACAACGGCCTTGGAAGCCCTTCTCGGACTCGTGTCCCTTCATCTTATAATTGTGGTTGAGGCTAGAAGGGCGGCCTATAGGCTTAAGTGTGGGGGGCAGCAGACAAAGGTAGAGGGAACGCTGAGGCATTCGCGGGTCCTGTCAACTATGGCAGAGGCTCACGATACCCTCGGCATGAGGAGTGATCGAATGGTACCCTTCTTCTCCTTCAACACACCATATAAAACAGTCATCCCTTCTAGAGAGGACTGGGATACCCGAGGCCATAACCTCCTCACTCCTAAGGGCCTTGTCTGGTTCACAGACGGCTCTAGGACGGAGGCTGGCGTAGGGGCGGGCGTCTACGGCGAATCACCTAGAGTGAGGCGTTCGTTCTCACTGGGCAGATACGCCACAGTATTCCAGGGCGAGATGTTTGCCATCCTGGCCTGTGCTTATGAAAACCTAGACAGAGGTTTTACCAACAAACATATTTACATCTGCTCGGCAGCCAGGCCGCTCTCTTAGCCCTGAACTCTTTCAGGGTGTCTTCGGAGCTGGTATCTGAATGCCGAGCGGCGCTGACGAGACTCTGCACGCAGAACTCGGTAAAGTTGCTGTGGGTACCAGGTCACAGCAACATCGACGGTAACGAAGAGGCGGATCAGTTGGCTAGGCAGGGCTCCAATGGGGACCCGCCTGGACCTGAGCCAATTCTTGGGATACCATATGGCAACGTAAGGCTGGTAACGAAGAAATGGGTCTGGACCCGGTTCCTTCGTGAATGGTCTTCACAGCAGGGACCTAGGCAAGCTAAACTCTTTGTTGGAGAGATATCGCTGTCGACGTCAAGAACTTCTAAAATTTAGTAAGAAGCAAATTAGGATCTTAACAGGACTCCTAACGGGGCACTGTCACCTCAATAAACATCTGCACAGAATCGGCATCGTAAATGACCTGATCTGCAGACTTTGCGGGGAAGATGAAGAATCTTCCCAGCACATACTATGCCAGTGCGTCAGACTCATGACCCTGCGACACAAACACTTCGGTGCAGCGTTCCTGGAACCGGAGGATATAAGGCTCATCCCTATAGGCCACGTGCTAGCCTTTGCGACTGGCACCGGCCTATTCCAAGATGAGAATTAAACGGCGGTATGCACAATGGGCCTAAGGCCTGAGTGCCGCGGGGCCAACCCGCACCGCAGGAAGAAGAAGAAGAAGAAGAAGATGAGTTTTATTTATTATTGGACTATGATTGAACCACTGAAGTCGTAGTTGATTTATTTAAAGTTTCCAAAATGTAACTGTCTTATTATGGGAAGCACATTAGCAAAAGGTATTATACTCGTATTTGGAATCTGTGTTTAAGTTTTTGTAAAAGCATGTCCCGAACAACTGCAACTCAATAGAAACCTTATTTTATTACTTAGACTTTGACGGATAATGACAACGGGTAAGATGATTTGAAATTATCCTTAGATGAAAATCATCACAATAAACGTTTTAAAATATGTTTGTAATATTTATATTGCTTTAGAGAAACACTACCTGTGCAAGTTTCTTCTATGGAACCTACTTACAAGAGTCCGATTTTATTGCTTGGGCTTTGATGAATAGAGTTAAAATCTAAACAATACACTAACATAAAACACACCGGGAGATAAATACATCAAATATGAGAAAGGTTTTAAATCATATTTTCATGGGAACTATTTCAGCATATATGTATAACTTTTATTACAAGTATAATTGCATTTGCGCTGAAGCTGCATCAGACATAAAAATTCTGATTTTATTACTCGGGATTTAACTGAATAGTTAATACACCTAAAATCCAATAAATCCCAACGTATAAAAAATAGAAGAGCGAAAAATAAAATAGATTTAAAATATGTTAATATAATTTTCGTGGATAGGCAGAAACGACCTGAGTAAAAACGTTTATTGTTCTGGAAAAGCATTTGTTGTATTCACGTAAGAATACTCGCTTTATAGCACATTATTAATTAAACTATAGACGACTGAACTTTTAATAAATAATTAAAGCACATATAATTGCAGCAAGAAGATGATAAGCTTGTAAAGGGTTTGAGATGTTTAAACTATTCTAGCTTTTCAATTGACTTTAGAACTAAATATAATAGAAAATACAGATCTATGAAAAAAATAGTAAGATGAAATCCAACATCAGCATGATTGGTTTGAAAGTAATTATCTATTTATGGAAATAATTTTGATACTTGTTTAAAGTGTTCTTTAATAGTATAATCAGATCATTTTCTGCTGTTATTATGATGAGCTATTTTATTATTTGAGCTCTGAAAGATTTGTTAATTATTTTAGGGTTAAAATTCAATAGCTGTAAAAATAGATAACACAGAGAGAACTTACGCGAGCACGACAAAATTAAGAAATACTCGAGAATAGCTATTCTTGATAAGCATATTAGCAAAAGACTGCGAGTTGTTTGAATTTATACTTACATTGTTTCGGATGAGCTCTTTTGGATTACTTTCTTCGATTAGAAGTTAACGTAAACGAAACCTTATTTATTACTTCTTTTTCTTCGGGTGCTTTGCCTCATATGTAACGATCTTCTCTCCTATGTTGCGCGTTTTAAAGTACCAGAGACAGAGAGGACCTACAGCCTAACGTGGCCGCCGAACCTAGGGAAGCGCAAACACTTCTACTCCAGAGAAAATTTACTAGGTAGAATATCTCGCTGGTTTTTCCATTGCCCTGCGAGGGAGAACGTCCGTTAAAAATCCGATGTTACGATACTGGGAATTGATACAGCGTAGAAGTCTAACGCGCTGACCTGTAGCCCATGACTGCCTCTTTATTACTTAGTTTTCAATTAAATTTTTGATAAACTTTGAGTTAAGGTTTAATAATCAATACAAGCACAACAGAAACAATAAAATACAAAGATGATGATAAACCTGACTAAGGCGTGACTAGTTAGAATATGAAAATAATCTTAGCAATAAGTTTGCTACAAATGTTTTGATTTGTACTTATTTAAACTGCTCTTGAGCATTTCCTAGTCATTTTCTGCAAGTATCTTTCAGGCATCAGACGTCATATTTTGTTATTTGTTCTCTGAGTGGTTTGTTGATCTTCTCTATTCAGTGCGCAAAATGTTAGAGAATGTTTTCAAACATTGGTGGATCCGAAAATTCTCAATGGGAACGCTATACAGCACGGCGCGCACGAACAAAAATGTTCCGAGCAAACTTAGTAACTTCAATACGGGATACGAATGCAGGTAGATGACAAACGCACAAAAATATACAATCATTAGCAAACTTTCCTCCGTATAAACGTACTCCGCGTATCAGCAAATGTTCATACGCAAATGTTTGTGAAGAAATGTTTTTCAATGAAGATACGGCTTTAGGTTTAATGTTTAATGCACATTTGTAAAATAAATAAAAATAAACAGCACTAAGATTACCCACCTGGATATGGTGAGAACGGTTTGAGTTGCTCTTTTCCTGAAAAGCTCCTTAGCAGAAGATTTACTGAAATTATTTTGGCTCTGGTCTTAGGTCAAAGAAGTTTGATTTTAATACTGCGGTTATGAATTTTTGGCAATCGCAAAGTTAAGTTTCAAAAAGAATCACATTTAAATAATATCAGTAATAAGTTTTACACCTTCGGTATAAGAATTTTTTTTAAATTTTTTATTTGGGCTGTAAAGTGATTTAATGGTCTCTCCTGGAGTTATATCTAAAAAAATCGAGCACATGAAAACAAACGTAGGAAAATAAGCTTTGCTAGATTGAGAAAGATTTGAGTTTGTTTAGTGGAAATCTTATTAATAAAAGCTTTAATACCAATGTTTTTAATCTATATTTAAATGGTCCCTGAAGACGATTCACTGGATCATCCTCTTCGAATTTACGTATAGACAGCCTGATTGAAGTATTTCGCGTCTAGCGGATTACTAATGGACTCAGAGGTAACATCTGATACAATAGTTGCGCTCGTGAAAAAATGAAACTAGTGACAAATAATAAGATTGATAATATCAGCAAACGATTTTTGTACAGTTATTTTGATTTGTATGTGGTTTCTTGACAAGCAAATTATGGATAATCTTCTTAAATTATATTTTAACTATAAGAGATTCATCTGATATTTAGGCCCTGGTTGGTTTGTGCGGAACCACGGCGTGAAAATCTAATAATAAATTCCAACAACGAGAAAATGCTAAGCAGTGCAATTGTGTAAAATATTTAAGAATATATTTTCATGGAAATTATTTTAGCAAATGGTTTACAGAACCGGAGAGCATTTTTTGCACTCTTTTTATTGCTGGGATTTTACTTAATTTTGATAAATAAATCACAAAATATTAATAATTTTTGTACTTTGAGAAAGCAACATTTTGTGTCCTGTTTGCTTAAGGCTTTAGGAGTCACTATTATACATCTGTAGTTCAACAAATTTTACCATAAGTAAACGTGGTAAACAAGTACGTTTAATTCTTTTACGTTTAGAAGGGATAGGTAAAAGGTTTCGTTCATCTACTTCTGATCTAAACCTACCCTCCTATTACATTTAGCGTTGAAGAATTAATTATCTGTATTTGTGATTTTGTGGTTACTGTTTGAGTAATCACAATCACAATTGTAATTGGAAATGCCCACTGAAGGAAGTGACGTAATGTCAGAATAAAAAAAAAGTTAATATGTCGAAGATACAACGAATTTCATTTTCAGAAATTCTTAATCTGTTCTTTGAAAATTAATTACAAATTAAGAGAAAAAAATATAAATAATTCTAATACACATGTTAGATCCTGCTCCCCACACTGAAGTTTATATGTGTTCAAACAGATATTTAAAGAAGTTATAAATAATGGCAACATAAAGCCGAATGGCTTTGGAGATGCGACAGACGGCCGAGGGTGCTGTAAAAACAGTCGTTTTATATATATATATATATATATATAACGACACAGTCACAAATATAAATATAATTTCTTCTATTTGAAGTCACAGATTAGTTATAAATTAAATTTTCGTTGATAATTCAATAATTGACAGGCTGGGGTGGGTCAGTAGTAAGAGAGCCAAGCTTTGGTTGTAATAGTCTAAGTGCTTCCCAGTTCGTATCACTCCAGGGGTCGGAAAGTTTTCTAATTCTCTGGGTGGTCGGTACTGCGTCCCAGTCACCATTTGCCATTGGGGATCAAATTAATGGCATCCCTCATGGTGCGGTCGTACCAGACTAGAGGAGTAACAATACCATTCACAAAAATACACCACACACCAGGCAGGTTAAGCACGGTTTCGCACCAACAGAGTCGCCCTCTGTTGTGCGTAGCACAAACTAGTTTAGCTTTGCCTGACACCGTCTGGACGCCGCGCAAGCGGTACAAGCGACGATCACGATTATGAAATTCAAAAACTGAACATTTTCCAATACCGTGGATAAGTAAATCAATTTTTAGTAGCGTAATTTCTCTGTGCCTCCTACAACCTTAATTAACTTCAAACATTTACTATTTGTATTGCTGTTGAAAATTACCTACTACTACGTAGAAATACGTATATAAATCCGCAAAAAGCTAATAAAACCCGTTTAAATCAGTAATACAATATTGTTATTTTATCTTGTTAGTTAAAAGAGTTTCAAGAAGTAAGACAAGGATATATTCACAATTTAAAAATAGTCATATATTCATAAAAAAAATAGTCGTAAAAGCTTACAATAGCATATTAATTTATATTTAATTGTTCTTGAAGATCATTTTGTCAGCCACTTTCTTCAACTGCAACTTACATACAAGGATCCCCGTTTTCTGTTTATGCTCTAACTGAATTGTTCGTGACCTTAGAGTTAAAATCTAATTCTGACACATATTACTGGCGGCAGAAAAATGTTGAACTTGGCAAGGGTGAGAAAAATGATAATCTTTCCATAGAAACCATGTCAGCAAAAAGTTTATTGAAAGTATTATAATTTTTAAACTCTCTTCGAAGAATATTTTCTGAACCATTTTCTTCGGCAAGAATTTGGATATACAACGCGCTGGTTTCTAGTTTGATTATCTTATAGTTAAAATCTTATGAAAATAAATTTAAAAAAACAGCAAGAAGATATCTATGATAAGAAACATGACCTTTTCATAGCAAGCATTTCAGCAAAATCATGTTCTCTTCAAGCAGAAAACTTTATGGATGAAGCCAATAATATGTACACAAAAGCCAACGTATCTTATTGGATGCAACAATGGCAGAGATAATTTAAGGTTCGTGTAAGAATGCCTTATGGGTGATTAATTTCCGAAGAACCATTCGGTCGTTTTAACAACAATAAAAGCACTTCCTGGCGAAACAAAGAGGGGTCATTTCGTTTTGCGCAAGCCCACTTTGAGCGAACAGGTGAACCATTATCGGACAGGTACACGTACACATGCACATCTGTATATACAGGTAGAGCAGATACATAATGAAAGAGGGGCAGCCAAGCATGAATTGGTGAACGTAGAGCTCTCCTCTACCACATGCCTTTCTTGCTGTTGATGGCCAATGCCTCCGATGTCCAACCACAACCGGCTTAGTAGTTTGGAACGCAGGACGTTTACCACTTGCTATTTCTTTTGATCACTTTATCGGCTAAACCTATCCAGTGCAGTGATTTTAACCGAACTTGACTGAAAGTGACTTTGAACTTGTGCTGCTTCGTATCGATTAAACAAACCGGAGGAGTTTTTGGCGAATTTTTAGTGATATTAAACAAAAGTGAATTTTCGGCGATTGTGTGCTAATTGAGAAAATTCTCTTATTGTTTGCGCTAACAACGAAACTTTAACAATGATCTGAAAGTGCGTGCCTGGGTTAATTAAAAATTAAAGCAAGGTGAGCTTTTCCTAATTTCCTATTCACACCTTAATTTACATTGCTATTGAAATCCTGTGGGAATTTGCAATTTCATCGCTTCTCAATGTGTGCGAGTCTGTCTAGACTTTCGCTGCACGTTGTAATCGAAGGCATTTCTTTAAATATACGAGGAATTGCAGTTTCCTCGGCAAGTGTAATTTTATGCTTCAAATCCGGTACATTTGCGTTTTGGAAGCGATAACCATTCGTCAGAGATTCCATGCAAAAAGCAAGTTTTCTTATTTGGGCAGCTAACTGTTTCTTCGAGGCAAAAAACACGGTGATAATCATCAATACATGGAAATTTCTGGCCGTTCTTCTGTTCTTCCAATTAGACATTGGTTGTTCGAAAAAGTTGTCCGAACAAGATTTTAATATTATAAATTGCCGGTTTTAGTTGTTCTGTAATGCTCGATTATTTTTTGCTGTCTTAAAATAGAACACAATAAAAGGAAATTTCTTTGGAAGTCGCAGAAATTAATTTGTGTCCAAAATATTCAATGGTGTGAATAATTTCTTAATTACTTTTTGAATTGTGCGCTGATAATTGTAAAATTAATTGCGCGATAAGAATCTACACTTTCTACTAGACCTTTCGATGTAATATTTCTTTGCTGACTGTGGAAATTCGGTTTATAATGAAATTGCATTAACAATGAAATTAAATTTTTATCTCGCAGATATAATTTTTCGGTTTTAAACCATTTTTAAATTAAATCTATTTATAGATAACTTTGTTAAGTGGAAGTACCTATGTGCTATTGTCTGAAAATTTTGATAATTACTCTGAAGATATAATGGTATCCAAAAGTTATACACAATTTTAGAGTAAAAAGAAATTGTAGAAAACCCATAGTAATTACGATATAAAAACCATAACACACGCAATAATAAACACACAGTAGTGAACTAATCTAGATGAAATTACAGCAATCTCGGGCCTCGGAGTCTAAATAGTTATTTAATGTTAGTTACTAGTATTAAAGTTATTTTGTCTTCTGAAGAATAGAAACGAACGCTTTTGGTGTATAACTGTTTTGGTTTTATTCCTGGAAATGTGAGTTACTCATACCGATAATTTTAGTACTAGAATCGATTAAATGATGAACTAACAATAGTTTTTCATTGGATTAATGAGATTAAAATTGATATACAGGGTTTAAAATATATGGGAAACCTTTATCTTGTAGAAGAAACATTTCCTAATACTACTAAGGGGATCCTAAAGTGATTTGGCAACTTAAAACGAAATATAACTTCTTACATCAACAAACCATTATATTCGTTTCTTTGCCCCACCCGGGTCTTAGAGCCGTTTACCTGAACGCTGGAAGGCGAACTGCTGTAAATGTAAAAGACACTGCGTATAATATACGATAAGATAAATTGGCAACAGAGTCTTGGCATTGTTATGATTGGAAGAAAGCAGGACAAATCTGGGTTATTTGCATTACATTCTTGAAGAATGGTAGTTTGTAGTAAGGTAATAAAATTTAACTTAATTCATTTTACAATATGTCGTAATGTAAAAGTAGATTGATTTCATTGTTTTTTACACTACTTTTTGGCACATTTTTATCACAAGTTAAGATCTTTTTGAAAATTTTTTTCTCACAAAATTTTACATCTGATTTTTCTATTATTTTAGTGAAAACCTATTTTTGCCTTCTGATTCCTTCTTAATATTTCTAAGTTCAACCCTTGCTACTATTGATTCTAACGGTATGCAACTCTCCAAAAATACGATTTTATGTTAACATCTGTTTGTTCAAGAAATAAAGATATTAAAAATGAAGATCAATTACAACTAGAAATTACGAATTAAAAAATAATGCATTTGTTCTTGCTCTACAGTTGACGTATGTTCAGCAACAATATGATAACTTGTTATAATATTTCATGATTTCATTACTATTTTTATATTTTTGGGTCAAAAATTCTCTAACACAGTAACAAAAGATTATTGATTGCCCTTTAAGTTTGGTATGTTCATCCTACGTTTGGCAAATTCATCCCAACTGTAACTTTCCCGTTGAAAAAATATTAAAGTTTTAATACAATGTGGTCTATTTGTTATGATGTGAATGGAATAATAACAAGTATCTCTATAATTATCATAAATATTCGATTTTTAAAATAAAATATGATTTTAAATTTATGTATTAGCCCCCCGTTTAAAAATAAAATGAAACGCGTAGTGTTCATAAAATAAATATATAATTTGTGAATTTTGAACAACCTTGACTCTTCTATAACGGTTATTAGTTTATAGTATTTTCCTAAGTTCGATATATTCACGCCAAGTTCGATTTTCTTGCTGAGAAACGAAGAGATTAGCGAAATTTTCGACCAAACACTCTGTTATTGGTTATTTATAATGTAAGTGGAATTCTTACGTGATCTCTATATTGCACTTGCTACCATATAAACAGAGCTGAAGTTGAAAAGTGGGAAAGAGGGCTTTATTTATGTTCTATTAATTTCCGTCGTTATGGAAACAAATAGTAGGTAGTAAATTGAGCTACCTACATTTAGGCGCTTCTTAAAGAATCTTTGAGAAGCTCTATCCCCGAAAGGAAACACTTTTGACTATACATTTATTAACAAAAAATATTTGTTTTCATGTATACTTTAAGCCCTAGAAGATTGTCCCTGTAATTAATTAACACCCTGTATATATACATTCAATCTAAGTTCAATCTGATTACCAAGAAACAATTGCTGTTCGTACTTTATGACATGAGTAGAAAAATTGCCATGATCCCTATTTTACTATTGCCGTCAAAATCTGTTGATCTGTCTCTGTTCCATAATAAAGTACATAACAGGGTGTCCATAAATAAATGTAGAATCTGTAAAGTTTAACTTACATAAATTTATATTTCTGTCTCCCTTACGTTTTTAAATATTTTACTACAATGTCATTAATTTAGTGCCTGCAACATACTTTTAGTATGTTTATCCAACTTCGATTTTATTTCGATTATATTAGACACGTGCGTCCTTACGTTACAATTTTCATTAAAATCTATTTACATCAATTAAAATTACATATTTTTGAGTACCGAGAATAGGATTTGGGAATAACATGGCATGTAGATGTAATAAATTTTAGCTAGAATATGAGGTCTGGCAATTTTATTTCCGGATGTGCACAATAAAAGGAAATACAATTTAAATAACACAAAAAATACTTGATAATTATTGAAAGTACTCTACATTTACTTTAATACACGTATCGCCACGTTTTAAAACTTTTTGAAAACAGTCGGCTGATGCACGTGAACGAACTGCTTTCAATTCTGGAGTTATATTTTTCTTAATAAGTATCTTCCACGTATTGATATCGTTTCCCTTTGAGAATAGTTTTTACTTTAGAAAAGAGAAAAACGTCTGCAGGTGCCAAGTCAGGCAAACAGGGTGGGTGAGTGATCTCACTAACGCCGTGTTTTATGAGAAATAACTTCATAATTAGTGCAGAAAGGGCAGGTGCATTGCCATGCAACAAGAACCATTTTCTCAAAATTGTAATAATAATAAATAATAATGCTGTAATAATCTCTCATTACTTCAACGTAAAATCCGTTATTTGTTGGACAGGCACAAATTCTCTATGGATCACACCCTATTTATAAAAAAAGGTAATCAACGTCTTTTGTGTGTGTGGAGGAGTTTCGCCAACGAAACTTGTTGGGTCCACTACATGCTGCGGCATTTAGTCTCAGGATCGTGCTAAAACACCTATAATTCATCATCAGAGATATAGCAGTTAAGAAAATTTGCATTGTTGCGACAAGTCTGAAGGAAGTCTCCGCCCTACGAACTATGTAATTCTCTGATTTTGCTTATCCTTAAGACTGTAGGGAACGAACTTCGCACACATTTTCCTGTTTTCCAAATTTTCATGTAAACTTTGTCGAATCGTTAATAATGTTTAATTTATATCCCATCATTCGGGAGGTCATATGGTGATCTATTGCTACAATTTGACGTAGTCTAGCGGCGATTCTCATGTACATCTTTGAAACAGTTAAGCAATTCCAACATGCTAATGCGTTTCCAGGTAATAGCACCGTACACATTTTCCAACATTTCATAAGTTTTTGTTTAGTTTCTACTAATTTATAGCAACATTTAATATTCAATCGTTGCTCCATGACGACTGACAGAAATAGAATGTATGAATTAGTGTCTTGCGCAAACAGCGGTTCAATTTTCGATTGACTGCCCTCTATTGACAAATCTGTGAACTATTACGTGCTGCTTTACTTTTAGTTTAATTTCACGTGACTCCAATACTACAGCGTCAATACGGGAGTTACATTGCCAAACCTTGTAGGCGATGCTCAGACTACAAATATAACATTATCTTCTTTTTTCTTTTAATATGTCACAAACTTTTTTGAATAAGAAATTTTACTAATACACGATATGATAACTTTTCAACATTTTATATATAATATATATAAAAGAAAAAGCGTTTATGTACTGAAGGTTACCTATGGGCATTTCCTAATTTCTTCTTCCTTTTTGTGGCCTCACTCCCGTTGCATTCAAGTTGATATTATTTTATCTCTTCCCAGTTTTAATTAAACTACTGCATCATGTTTTAAAGTAAAATCCTATAGAAGGTAAATGAACATATACTCTGTGAATTTTAAATTAAATTCAATTAAATTTTGATTCTCCACTAAATCCTCTTAGAACTTGTGACTACCGATTCTCTTCTAGTTTATTTCTAGTATCATTTGTTGAATTTTCAATTGTCAAATTCACAAACGGTAAAATATTTGTATGTAAGCGGCAGTTTAGAGAAACAGCACAAAAGGAGCAGTAACGAATGATATAATTTCAAAACCATCAAAGGTCATTTAGGAACACCCAGTATTTCGATTCAAACCTTCAGACAATCAAGCAATAACTTAACTTCCAAGACATTGTTGTTGTATCGACTTGCGAGGATGCTGCATGTAATTCTTCGTAATCACTCCGACGTAAAACTCGCGGTTTATCTCAAGAAACCAAAGTGGGAAACCCGAAACGCGAAATTTCCAAGAAATTAGCCGTGAGAACTAAGCATAACTGGAAAATGAAGCAATTGCACTTCGCTTAATCGTATCAGTTTCAAAGTGAACGATTGCAAAAAAATCCGAAGTTATGAGACAGCGAAATTATGAAGGTAAATAACGATGGCAGGTTTAATTTTGCCCACCAACCACGCTTCACGCTCAAGCAACCTCTGCATCTGTTTGACCACATCTCTTCTTATTCTGCTGCTGTCGACCAGTCCATTATGCTGAGATGACCAACTTGGATCTATTTCTTCGATGTCGTAGAAAAAATGAATTCCGTACGTGGACAGGAACGCAACTTGTGTGTTATTTTCTGCCCTGATTATTTTTTGTAGCTAGCCATGTTGTGCAGTTTAGTATTTAGTTTAATTACGTTACATTTGACTTAAAAGCGCATATTTTATGCATTCTGCAGGATATATAGAGGATGCGTGCCAATACATAAAGATGCAGCGATTTCTTCTCTAGGTCATCGACATAGTTAAATATATACATAGGATCGCTCGTACTAAAAATGCATTAAAATGCCTATTGTATGGCAAGCCACTATTTACGGCTATTGAAAATGCCTGTACGCGGCTATGAAATGGAATTTCCGACAAATATTTGAAATTGCGACGTTCGAATTTACTTTATGGACTTAACTTTATGCGGGTCGTTTGATCTTCCATTTGAATTGTATATTCCCGTATATCCATTCTTAATAATCTCTTATTGGATCTATTTTGCCGAGAAATATGTAAATTTATTCTTTTTTGCAAACGATTATAAGCAATTGTAGAAAATATATACCAATCTCTTCCGAAAGAGTTGCTTCCAACTTTGCCAGTTTGCGGAGAATTCCCCACAAAATTATTTTTTCTTTGTTTAGAACAATAATTACTAGTGCGTTAAAGTGGAGATTATAGCTTTAGGGACATATTTGTAATAATTTTGTAGTTGGTTCTTCTTGTTTTATTTTTTGTTTATTCGCACAGGATGTTTTTAGATCTTACTTTCATTTACATTTATTTTGAATTATTCTTGACTTGCTTCAAAACGAACTGCCAGTCTCAAATACTTGGCGAGTACTAAAGATTTTCTATTACATTGTATTAGTTGTATTGCATAGAAACAGTAGAAAAAGAAACTGCAACCTTTTCTTCTCGTATAAGTAGTATAAGTATAAGTAGTAAGTTAGTACTTTTCTACCAGAAATGTCTATAATTTCTTCCCAATATTTATTCTTCAAATCACAGTTAAAATCAAAATTTATTTTAAGTTTCTATAGTGAATCTTTCGGTATAGAAAGTGTCCATTAAAAAAACAGCGCCATAATGATAATTGTGTAGAGTGGGACGTCCACTTGGCGACGATATGCCGGCATCCGAGTGAGAGACGGGCGGCTGACTCGCCATTGAATACTAGGAGTATGTATTTTATTGGAAGCGTCGCCAATGCGGGTGCATCGCCAAAGGTAGCGCAGCGCCGCGTTCGGGCTGACGACGTTGGTCACGTCGCCAAGCCGTTTGCATGACAGATATCCGTTTGGCGCCGCTGCTAGCGCGAGATATGCCTTTAAATTTAACATAACTGTTTCCTAAATTACCGCTATATATACTGTTGTCACTGTCAAATGTCATTTAACTTTAGAGCTAGGAAAAAAGGAAATGTATTGAACAGCATAAAATCGTAATTATACAGTTGCAAAGGTAAATTTCATATTTCATTTTTATTGATACAATAGGAAGTAAACGACACCACCACAAATTAAATATAATAAGTTTTTGAATTCCAAAACTTCAGTAACTAGAGGTGGTCGCGGGCTAGAGGTCAGCGCGTTAGCTTCTATGTTGAAGGTTTTGGGTTCAATTTCCTGTACCAGAACAGCGAATTTTTAACGGCCGTTCTCCCTCGCAAGGCAATTAAAAAACCAGCGAGGTATTCTACCTAGTAAATCTTCTCTGGAGTAGAAGTGTTTACACTTCCCGTGGTTCGGAGCCCACGTTAGACTGTATATCGTCTATGTCTGTGGTACTTTAAAATGTGCAACACACACACAGGCATAGAAGAGAAGATCGCTATGTCTCGTAAGAGACAATCCACTCCAAAAGGAAGTGTACTCTACTTACTGCCAGAAAAGCACATATTTCCTAAGATATGCACGAAGAACATATTTTGTGTCAGTAAATTGCATCAATAGTACCCAAATTTCCTTTAGAACTTCTATACCTGTAGATGGTAAACGCTATGCAAAACTACTAAATCTAAATGAGTGATGCCAATATACCCCAATTAAATTTTTGTATGAAAAAATAGGAATTTTTCTGCCACACAACGAGGAACTTAATCCCAAATCCAAAATAACAGTGATTACCGCACATATTATCACTATCCGTACGGAAAAGCCGAACAATCACATTTGAGAACGCCCACGCGAGCAATCTTTGTCGAACACGATTTAAGTTCAGGAAGAAGAATGCAAGACAAATGATGTTGGCACAATAAACACTATTTTTCGGCGACTCAATAATACAGGTAAAATAATTTATTAAACTTTTATTATCGTAATATGTTGCAAACCATTGTAGTTTGTGTATGGCTCGCTTTCTATTAATGTTTTATGAGATCATACGTTGTTAAGGTTTGTGACTTTAGAAATCAGTTTCGCAACCCGAAATTGAATGGATTTTCAATCAGAATTTTTCTTGAAATCGAATGATGAGAAGCCAGCAGTCAATTTCTAAATCAGTTTAAATGAATTTCATATTTGTAGATATGTGCAATTGAAAAGTTTTACGAATCTCAGAGGAATACTTAAAGCCATCCTACAAAAAAAGGATAATCGCACTCGTCTAGAGCGGCCAAATCATATATTTACACGAAAATTAAACGCAAATCGAATTATATGCATGTGAACTGCACCTTAAAAACTATTTCAGAAGTTACATGTACGTGTAGGATAGAAATACAAGGTGATTCTGAACATGTGCGAAAATTACGTGTAGCTGAGGTTATTTAACCCCTAAATTACCTAGTAAATATTTTGCAAATCCGATACTGTTACGGAGATACGGAGCTTCAAAGGTTTTAACATCAATTCATTAAAATGTAAATAGATTTTTGTCTCTTGTCCAATTGCGATAAACTTCATTGGTTTGGAAAACTGACGGTCTAAGCTTAATTTCCAGTCGAGAAAAATGTACAGTGGACTGTAAAAATGGTTGAAATATGACCCAGAAATGAAAAGTTGTTTGAAAAATGTATAAGTAAATCATATATCTTAAAAACGAGTTTGTTAACCTAAGTTCTGATTTTGCTGCTTCTAAATTAGTATTCTGTTTTCCAAAAAATATATCTGTATAATTTTTAGGAGAATTTAATATTTAAAGAGTTATCTTACAATGTTTCGAATAGAAATAACAATTTCAATATATACATCTAATTTCCAAAAGTTCACTTCTAGGTCAGATTTCATCCACTTTTCACACTCAATTATACATTTTTCTTGAGTGTAACTGGCAATTAACCTTGGACTGTTAGCATTCTAAAACAACGAAATTTATCAAAATTGGAAAAAAAAACAAAAACTTTTTTATGAATTGATGTAAAGAAAACGTTGACGCCACCGATTTCGATACGGAGCCGAATTAAAAAAAATACAAGGTGATCTAGGGGTTAGATAACCTCAGCTGCACGTAGTAAAGGTTTTTCGCACATGTTCAGAATCACCCTGTATACCCGTCACTACCAGGAGGCTTTGCAGACAAAGTAAAAAATAGTACACTGCTTTCGTTTACACACGCATTGCTCTACAAGTTCAGTGATTCGCTAAAATTGACGTGCTTGTTGTTGTTATTATTTAAAATTGCTAATACGTTTGATAACTTTCATTTTCACGGTAGGCAATGATCTAAGTAATTTCGAATGAATTTGTATTTACTTACTGAACTTCAGTAACAATACTCAATAAAAAAATTAATCCTGCGTAATGGTTTTGTTCCATTTCTGAAATAATTTTCTGCGCTTCAGAATAGTTTCTTACTTTTTTATTTACTTTTACTTGTTTAGTTGAATAAAGATGTTTCCTTTTTCAACTGCTTATAATTTTCAGATAGTAGGTATTATATACCAATCGTGTTAGAAGACATGAGAGACCATATATATTTACATATTTTGGAAGATAATAATTAAGTGTAATACGTTGAATGCAGTTCTGCAAAATTGTCTTCTCCATTTGCTTAAAAGTTTTTAATACATATTTTACATACAGATGGTGTACACATGGTGTATGTTTTCAAATTGATACCCTATATACGTAGTATTCATTTTTCAAAAATCATTAAGTTTATTTAAAAAAAAAAAATAAATAAAATTTTGTTTGAGAACTGCTGATGATACATAGAAAATGCATTTAAGCTGTAGAAGGTTATTACCTAATTGTAAAGGAAATCCAAAGTGGCAAACACGTAAAAACTTGTCTGGCTTGTGATAACAACAACAGAGTGAATAGAAATTACTGACCTACCTAATAGTATTGGTTTGTGGCAGGTGATAAGAAATTTTTTTGCACTTCTATCTTGCTCTCCTTTGCATAACATGTCTTTGAGCTCAAATTTTTGTTATTATCCTGCGGTACTCAAACAATTTTGGGTCAAATTAAATTATTATTTTCTCATATCTTAAGGGTCCCATTGCCAAAGAAACGGTACGACTGTACAGTTGTATTACAAGAAGCACCAGCAGAAAGTTATCCGAGCTGAAGATGGCAAATGTGACTTTGCCGAAACGTCGTCAAGAAAACCACCCTGGTATATATATATATAGCTTCTAAAGTTATACTGAGCTGTCAGTATGTTGTTATATTTAATAATGTATTATTATTTATCAAGGCAACGGTTGTTTTAGATTCATTAAAATACGAATGTTCCTGCCATGTAAATTTGGAATCTGTTTAATTTTTATAAATCGGGAAAATGATTCATACGCATTTTTTTTACCTAATAACTATTTCACGATAAGATTATGAATGAGTAATCTTGTTGTTGTACGCTTATAACCCATATAACCTATTTTCAGCAATAGTGCTTCTAAGCCATGTTTTAATTCGGCGAAGGGAGCTGAATGAACAAGATTATTCTAGAAAGCTCCTTGCTGCCACGAGCTAACTGTACATCCATCTGTGAGAAGTCAAAAGAAGTACAACCTGTGTATAATACACGTACAGGTTGTAGTTCTTATGACTTCTAACAGATGGCGCGAGAGTCTCTATTTCGTAATTAGTTTCTTTCAAAATGTTGACATACCAACAAGCAACCTAGTACTCTATTTTTCAGAAATTCGTTTATATATTTTCTGTTTTTTTTTATTTTTTTCCTTCTTCGAAGGGGGGGGGGGCAGCTGCTACCTTTGCCCGCCTGGATACGCCCTTGAGCTTGTCATCAACAGCCTTTCCGTCCCACTGCTGGGCATCGGCCTCTTCTATGCCACGTGTTTCTCCTCAGCGCTACGTTAGAAACACGGGGGACCTACAGTTTAATGTCGAATCCGAACGACAGAAATTCCAGAAAAGGTTTTTAGCATTAAGATCCTACGGTTGCAAGCCGGATTGGGAATTTGTATATGGTGGGTTGCAGACAAGATTTGCATAGTTCTGCTTAGGTTTCGAACCCAAGTCAGAATCGACGTTTTATTCAAAAAGCGAGCGCTCCACCAACTGAGCTACCACCACACCCTGAACTTGAGCTTATATCTATATTAAATTAATATCTATAATAAATATTAAGACTACATCTGCGGTGTGACATACATAACGTAGTTTGAAGAATATACATAATTATGTAAATTCCATTACAAACAATTTAATGGAACAACACGAAAAATACAAAGTATGTTTGTTTGCTTCGTAAATTGATGTTTCAAATGTGTACCATACACATGCCCTTACATAAGAAAATTTTTGAGGAAAACGTCAAAAACATCAGAGATTGCTAGGATATATACCTGCAATGCTTTAATTATTGTTTTACACTTAATGACCCTAGTTTTACGATTACGTTCTATTACATGATGCCGATATATCAGTGATTTAGAAATCTATATGATTTTCAAGGTAATATCGATACATCATTATTTTCGATATGGCTAATGCATTTAGATACCGTTTTGAAATGGAAGAATTGATATTGCACTAGTTATGAGTATGTTTATGAAACATACAGGCGTTGATCGTTTTATCATCAGCCTCCACCTGGCACTTTAATTTAAAACAAACAACAAATTTGTATGTAGGAAATCATTCAAGGGCAAATATTAATTGAAACATAATAATTGATTTCTTTCCTTTGAAATTTGTATACCATTTTATTTCTTTCTGTGATTTTTGTATAAACTACGTTTTACTTTTTAAATATCGATGTTTTAGCTTGAAAACATACAGTAATTCAATGAAATATTGCATTACGCAAGAACCAAATTGAAGACCATCTTAAACACCTGCAAACGATAATAATTTACTATCAATAGTAAATTTGATATGAGTACAATATAGCATTGAAAATTAACAGTCAATAATGTTAAATTATGTTTGTATTTCTTATAACTGCTTTCACATTTCACGAATTCTTGTGACTCAGGAGGAATATTTTAGGAAAATACCCTTCTTGTGGACACTACCAGTAATTCTAACCCCTTAATGCATTTTTAATGGCGCGTTACATGTTCAATACGTTCCGCATGCAATTCGATGATTTCACGCACCACTCTTGATTAAATATTGAACAGGTTAGTAGGAAGCGGGTTTGTCATACAAAATCCTTAAAATAGTTTATCCCACACATTCAGGAATTTTAATGTTATTCTAATTTTGTGCAAGTTGTTTGAGCTTGCGAAATTGGTATCGCACTCTTTATATTTTTTAGATTAGTAGAATTAAGAAAGTTATAAAATGTATAAACATGTTCAAATTTACGACCGTGCAAATTTTTGATGAATACTACTCTTAAATTTATTTCGTCACAAAAATTGTGTATGTATAAAAATTAGAAGCTTAAAAAATGCTTCTAATTCTTCTCTTTCTTCTGGTTTTAATTGATTAAATCAATCTTTCTCGTGAAATGATCGTTTTGGATGTTCACATACGTTAGTTTATTGTGTGTAATGGCTATTAATGGCCGATGTTTTCAAAATTAGACAGAATTTATGGTCTTCTACTTCTAAGCAAAAATTAGAAAACGCCGCTCCTTAATTTTACTGTTTTAAATTACCATCGGCGTCTTTCACATTTTGTAGCATTGAAATTGTTATTAAAGCGTGACAAGGTGTAATATTTTTTGCATTATTTATTGTCATATGTGCACGAACGCATGTTTCATATTCAATAATGCAAATTAACTGAGAGTGAAAGACTCGCATTTTTAAAACCCATACATAATTAATAAGTTCTAAATTTTAACCTACAAGAATATTCAATTTTTAATAATTCCCTTAATTAGCGAGTCTAGCAAACAACGCTCAAATTAGAGAAAACGTCAAGATTGTGTCTGATTTCTTCCGCCTTGTAATTTTCTCCGATTTTTTCCTAGTTTCCTGATTAGGATCACTAGGTTTATGCTAGAAATCGTTTATTTACAAACAGTAGATATTCCACAGTTAGCTCTCTCTTTTTCTACCGGTTGGAAAGGAAATAATTCCTTCAAGGATGAGCGTCATTTTATGTGCAATGTTAAAAAGAAGTTTTGTCCTACACAGTGAATAATTTTTGTGTTTGGTTTGATTGAAGGTCGGGTATGTTTGATAATTCTTTATTTGCATTTATTTGTATTGTTTCTATAGAATTTTAAGGTTTCGACCTTGTGATACTGCGATAATAAGTGTTTAAATTCCTAACAATAATTCTCTTTGTTTAAGGAAATAATTTTAATGGAGATGTTTTATGGATTCTAAATTCTGAAGCTAATTATTAATTAAGGAAACATGTAATTTCTATTTTTGGTGGTGAAGTTTAACAACAATTTGTTTGGATTGTCACCTACATTCTTTATATGTTTTAGAAATTGTTGAAATAGTACCATCTGGAGAATTTTCTTCGACCCTTGAACTTCTTACTAAAATTTAATAATTGAGGAAAATTGTATACTTTTATATAGAGTTGGCGCGTGGTGTGTTTCTTGTGTGTGCGATGAATGTAAGGCGCCATTCCAAAACTTTTTTCAACAAAATGCCGAAAGGACGGACAAAAAATGAAAAGCAGATGAGAACCACTATGTAAAATGAACTTATCTAGTTCTGCTTACACAAATTTGAGTTACTTTTAGATGCAATATAAACTAAGCCCAAAAAAGTTGAAGTTTTCCACGGTGAACTTCTTTCTTCTCTTCTCAACTTTTATTTGTCCACTGCTGGACGTAGACCTCTTCCATAGTCCTCCATGTTTTTCTGTCTTGGGCAACTCGGAAAAAGGTTTTTCTAATATTTCCTTGATATCATCAAACCAGCTTTTTTGCGGTCTGAAGATACCTCTTGGTGATTCTTGGTTTCCATAGTATTATGAACTTACAAGCGGTAAAAATAAAGATATACATTTTTAAATTCTATACATAATTATTTTTTCAACCAAATTTTAAGGTTCACAATTATTAATATTATGATAAAGAAAATAAATCTATCAAAAAGATGAGAATAATAAAACTGACCAATGCATTAAATGTATAATTATACTATTTTCCGCCAAAAATGAAATACATCTTTGAAGGTATTTAGCCATGTCAAATATATCCAAAACTATGCAGAATTTTTTATTCATAAATTGCACTGTCACTATGTTTCCTCGATTTTGTTTGTTCTGCAACCAGATGTTTTTATTTTCTAATTCATATTACTGAAAATAATTTATAATTCAGTTATACACATTTTGCCTGAACCTTAAATGAAATATCCTACATTTATTTATTTTATGGGCAAGTTTAATTATCAACAGTTCAATATAATTTATTGGATAAGTTAAAGAAAATAGCCTACTTGTTATTCTCATGAAGACTCAATGAACATGTATAAAATAATTTCACAAGAATATTTCATGTCTGGACATCGTACATCACCGACGGGCAGGAGGCGCACGATTCCGACACGTCCGACAAGACCCGAAGCAGTCCGAACGAGGGACGACGTATGGTATCGTCTACCATATGTCATTCATTTTTAGTTTAAAAATGTATCACATATTATCCGACGTGTTTTAGGCGCCTTTTTCGTAGCGGCGCCTATGTGTATCGCACACGCCCCCAAGCAGCTCTGCTTTTATAACAAACTTTTGAGGAATTTTGTACGATCCATGAGCCTAAAAACTACATTTAGCAAATTTCAAAAGAATTTTTATACTTATAACATGTTATTTGGATAATTTTGTTATCCTTTTGAACTTAATACAATTTATACTAGAATCTGAGTAAATTTAGGAATTGTATAACATGCTAATCATAATTAAAATTTCACCAACCACAATTACAGTCACAACAAATGAAGCAATCAGATGTAACAAGCATGATGTCTTTTGTAATACTGCTTACAACCGAAACCGCTAGAAACAAGTAAATTATATAAAACTCTCTTCGTTTCATGACCAAAAGCCTGCAATATAAAGGCAGCTGTGTACATGCAGTTAAAAGTAGGCCCTGCGTCTGAGAAAGTGCATAAATTGGCTCTTAGAAAATATTTCCTCGTGTTCGGCTCTTCTCTTATACATATTCAGCAGCCCAAAAAACGTTAACACCAAAGAAAGTTATCTCCAAATGACGAAATTGTAAAAATTACAAATCGCGTGTTTGTAGTAAATGACCAGTTTTTAATTTAGAGTTTCTAGTAACCTCGCCGAAAGGTCAAGTCCAAAACGCGAAAGGTAACTGACCATCGCGACTTTTAAGACTTTAGAAAACCCGCAATTAATTGATTTACGGATTAGAAACTGCTGTGCGGCACGAAAAAGCCCGATATCGATCTTTAATTTGCAATTAGTTTTGTTCATTCAGGAAAGAAGTAAAATTTAAAACTAATTTATCAATTATAAATGAAATTGTAGCAGATCAATCACGAAATGTGCTTCTTTTTGACACGGACATTAGCTCTTGTAGTGTGTATTAATATATATAAATATTCAAATTACATAAATATGTTTATGACGCGTTTATCACATGCTTGCGCGATTAAACGTTCTAATTACACGGTAGCTCTCATTTTATAAATATTTAGTATAGATTTGCCATTATACATTCCTGGTTGTCGAAAGAGTGGCCATTAGAAAAGTAAGACTTTTACTGATCCCAATTTTTTTCTAAATAATTATAGGGCACTTAATAAGAACAAATTAGCTCTTACAAAGAAGATGTATAAAATAAGATCGTGTTAGTTTTCGGAAATTCCTACTGTGGTTTAAAAATACCTCAAGACGTTCAGATAAGAAATATTAAATTTAAGGTTTGGGACTCGCTTTAAACTTGCAAGATACTCGAAATGAATTCGGCAAGGAGAAGGTTTGGAAATTCAACATAACGTAAATCTCTTTATTTTAACTATAACAACAACAAGTTGAAGACTTGTCGTTTGTAGATTTTAATGTCTGTAAAGGTTAACTTCGTAATTGTCACTTGAAGCACGCTTATACTCGAAGGATTCTGCCTAACCTCACTTCTATTAGTATTTACTTAACATATTCACAAATGAATAAAAACATACTACTTATTACACAGCTTTTATTGGAAAATGTATAAATAAACAACAACAAATGTGCAGAAAATTGCAGTCTTTAGAAACTCATTTATACCTACTCAAAACTGCAGTAAATGAAAACTCATCAGATTGAATACTGTCAACACTGGTGATGATTATAAATTTGACTATAATTTTTGACTTACACCTGTCTATTTTGGCTTGTAACGAAAATAAGCTAAAAATTAGCGTTTTCTATTGTCATCGTAGCTATCCGATTTTTAACTAGTAGAAAACATATCCAAGATTAAAATGAGATGAAAATATTAACGAAAAAATCATAACTTGTGATAAAAATCTTAAAAATACGGAAAATTCAATCTACTTGCACAATATATTTGGAATTAGTTTAGTTTTTTCACGTTAATACAAACAACCATCTATTAGGGACATAATGCACAACCCCAATCTCAAGATTTATCTGATTTCTCACAATCAGAACAATGCTCAGGCTCTATTACCAATTTATTTTATCTTTTATTGTACGTATTGTCGGTTACATTGATTGCAGTTCAGTTTCCAGCGTTCAGGTAAACAGCCCTAAACCATGTGGCAAATAGGGAAACGAATATAATAATTTGTCCACGAAAAAAGGTATATTTAATATTTGGTTGCCATGTTGCTTTAGGATCCCCTAACTTCAGTCTATTAATTTCAAATTTCAAGTCAAATAAAAGAAATAAATGATACATTCATATTTAAAATAAATCTTCTATCTTGTATTGCACGAATACCTTTTTTTTTTTGAAACATATTTGTCTTTATTGATTATTATCGATCGAGAATCCTTTCCTATGGGCATTTCTCCACTTTGAATACTAAGAATTTTGATTCATCTTCCTATTACTGCACAGACCATTCCTTTGCCGGTGTAAAATTCTTTAGGACTTTGTCCAAGTTAATCTGAAAATTATAAGTAGCTAACAAGTATTGGTACTTCACAACTCCTTCCCATAACAAATAGAAAAAAAGCATTTTTAAATTTTCTCTTGTTAAACGCAGGAAGAATCAGTTTGTACCTGTAATTGTGACAATCGTTCTACATGGCCATTAGCAATTTAGGATACTCATACTTCAACTTTGGATTGGATAACGAATCTACTATTACTTCTACCGGGCACATCGTGTCAACTGGAACATTGGAATTGCATAATTGACCCAACGGAAGTTGTATATTATTTGTTTGGATAAAAATTTTTACGCAAAGCCTAAAAGAGAATATACCATTTCCCCACATCATCTAATACTAACTTACATATTTTTTAGAAATAAGACCTTAAATTGAATGATTGAAATTCACAGTACGTTGATGTACGCGTTTGCGACATCTGTTCTGTATTGCTGTAATAGCATAGTACGAGGACAGCCTTTTAAATTTTTGCAAACGGCCGCTAGGTGGCGCTATTGAGATGTGTCATTACTATTTTAGTAAAGGCCTAACTCAACAATAATGCATAGAATCGCTTCGTTCAACGTTTGGTAATGAAGCAACATCAGAAATGACCGTTAACAATTGGTTTGCAGAATTTCGTCGTGGTCATGCGTCTGTCAGTGATGAATTTCGTAAAGATCGAGCAAAATCAGTTGCTATTCCAAAAAACATCGATGCTGTGCGCAACATGATTGAAGAAAATCGGCATGTGACCTACAGTGAGATAGAGGCATTCTTAGGCATATCGAAGACTGCAGCACATTCGATTTTGCATGAACATTTACATTCACAGCTGTGAAAAAGGTCTGTTCCCGATGGATTCCGCATAACTTGACCGAAGCTCAAAAAAGGGCTCGTGTTAATTGGTGTAAGGAAATGCTCAAAAAATTCGACCGAGAAACTGGAAAATCGGTAGACAATCCACTGTTTGGGTGTTCCAAGATGAACCGAATTCCACAAAAGTTGTTCATTCACGAAGCCCTTCCAAGAAAATAATCGCTTATTTCTTTGGTTGTACTGGAAATGTCGCAACCAGTAATTTAGTGGATCGAAGAACAGTCAACGCTGAATGGTATACAACAATTTGTTTGCCAGAAGTCATCGACGAAATCAGGGGAAACAACCGAAAACGTCGCATTATCTTTCATCATGACAATGCCAGTTTTCATACAGCACGTAAAACAATTGATTATTTGAAAGAGAAAAACATCGAATTAATGTCTCATTACCCGTATTCACCTGCTTTATCACCTAACGACTTCTTTGTCAAACAAAAAACGTGTGGACGACGATTTTCATCACCTCAACAAGTTGTAGAAACCTTCAAAAGCCACGTTTTTGAAATACCAACTTCAGAGTGGAAAAATGTTTCGAGAATTGGTTTAAACGCATGCAAAAGTGTGTAAATCTTAAAGACGAATATTTTGAAAGGCAATAAAATAGTTTGTTCCAAAAAATTTGTTTTCTTTCCTAGTTTTTGTAAAAACTTAAAAGGCTGCCCTCGTATACTACTTTTCATATACGGCAAAAGGATTCGTGATAAATGAATGAACTGAGAGTATAAAATAAGACAGCAATCCCAAACAATAGCTCTTGTGCCTTTAAGCAGAGATAAAATTTGTCAAAAATAAATGATCGTGGCATGATTTCTTGCTAACTGTTGTGACATTTGTTTATACCAGACGGTATCTTCAGGTTCTGAACTAAAGGGCATCTCTTTCGACCACCAGATTATAAGCCAAACAGCAGTGACCACGTGTTGATTCTAATGTAGATGCAAATTTGTATTTCAGTGTTTCTTTATGAAATATATGGTCGTATACCTGCTTAAAATGCCTTAAAAAGAGATGTATTTAGTACAGTTACTGCGCTACATGAAGAATAGTACAGTAGGACCTTGGATTTATTCTTATATGGTTTGGGGTTCAAATTTCTACATATGTTAATTTTTTTCAATTCTTCTGTAATTTTTTCAAAGGACCTAGATAATAATGTTTTTTATTTCATTCAAAAAACATCATACATCGATGTTTAACTACCAAACCGTGTGAGCAAGGTTAGTGTCGCTTTTGTAGTAATGAACACGAAACTTTGCAAATCAACAATCAACATATCCACAATTTCAATCATTAAATAATTGATAGTGATAAGTTTTTATATGAATTGATACTATATCGGAGCAGATGATCATGATTTTTCCGTTTGAGATAATTTCTACTTACCAAGTTTATGCAGATATATGACATTTGCAACTTTTTCTTATACCCCATATCAAGTTCCTATGTAATGATTGATATAATTTACACGGTATGTATTATACGAGGCTCTAAAATTGTAACTATTTGTTTGAAATTTCAAATAATTTTCTGTTGTAGTTGAGCAGTTCAAGCTTCCAGATTTTCTAATTAAAACAACAGTTATTCCGGCTGTGAACACTGCTCGACTTGTTCTGCTAAATTTTTTCAGATCACTGAACATTAAAAACCCAACCAAATTATGTAATAGTTTGTTTCTATGAAGTATCAAGTCGACCTTAACTTATCTTAGGTTTGTTTTCTTGCACAAGAATGGCCAATAACTTCAATGATAACAGAGCTATAAATTTTTGAAAATCGAGTGACAGCATTGTTGGTGGACGTATTGCAATTATTCGCGAACCTACACAAAACGGCAGCCCACAGACGACATTGTCCCTAGACTTGACTGACCAGTCCGCCCCTGAAAACTTTAAAATACCAGATATAAACACCCACAGTTTTTTAACTCGTTTCAAACCAAGTAGCTCCATTCTGAGGACTCAATTACTTTGATCTTTTTCTTGTTACAATTAATTGTGGATAATCCGCAATCTTGCAGGTTATAACCCGAAAATCAAGTGTGGGAAGATGGAAATTGCTTCTGTATTCGAATTTATTTTGTTTAAATATTGTTGTACATTCCTGTGTTTGGTAAGAACTAAACTTAGTTATAATTTGCAACATAATCTTGTTGGGACATCATCCTTGTAGTTAACTTGTTCAAGAACAGTGAAAACAGAAAATACAATTAAGGTAGCTCCCACTTTTCCGAAACAATGTAGTCTAATAATTGGATTAAAAACGCAACCGCAATTAGGATCGGCATTACAATGCCTGTAGTTTTGTAACACTTAAATACCTTCTGTAACAACAACACCGGCGCTTTTTATTCTCGGAATTAACTGAGATTCAGGAATTCAAATCGTTTGATCTACTTCTCTTTCATATTTTGCCCCGAACAATTATTCACGGGAAATACTAAACACAGTCGCTTTTTTCGTAATTAAAGAAATAATTAAGAGGCATTTTGATTCGGTCTGAATCAAGAAAATCAGCGCTCGAGAAAGTTGTTCAGGGAAATCATTTACATTTAGTTAAATAGAAAATAAGATCTTTTGATTATTTTATAATGAGAATTGTCTATTGTAAAAGGAAATCACTCTGCACGCGAGTATTTGCTGACCATTTGTGGTTCCGGAATATGTTTCTGTTTCCGCTTACGTATTAGTTTTTATTATATCTAGATTAATTTGTATCACTTGAATTATAGCAGTTATGTGATAAGTAAAAATTAATTTAAATAACTATAATCATCCATGTTCTGGATAATATCTAAACAATTAATTACCTGCTTCTGCAACTGTAAACGATTCAGTTTACTTTTTATTTATTTATCTGGATTATTTCGTTTTCCTAGTTAAGTTTTGTATTATACGATTCAACATCTCAACATGAGATTTCATTTTTTAAACTTGAGACTCAATATTTTGACTATAAACCCAAGATGTTATGCCAATTTCAAATGTAGAGAATCAAAATGTCGATGCAATTTCTATTTTGTATTACTTTAATTTTAATCTTAAGAATCAAATTTTAAGAGTTTAAGAGTCTAAGAACTCTACCTGAAAGTCAAAATTTTACAGTACCATTGTAAAAAGGGACACTTCTCATCGTCTCTTCGAAATCTCTACTTTAAAATGAAAATTTTGACCTTATAATCGAGCTCTCGTCTTTAATTTTATCATGTAGACTTATTTACGATCTCCACGTCTATCTAATGTTCAAAATCACGATTTTTATTTCGTGAGTTCAAATGTAGTTCTTTGGTTAATATGTGAAGTTTCCACCTTAAAAGCGAGTTCTGAAATTAGTCTAAAGATTCCGATGATCTTGATTTTCATATTAATATTTTCGTTTCAAAATCTCTCAACAATTCAAATTATATTTTGACTTGTGGTTTTGATGTATACTCGAATTGTCAACTTAAATTGTCAAATTCTGACTTCAGGCTAGTGTTTTTGAAAGATAGTTCCTCATTTTGAAAAGCTAGAAATTAAGCATTCTGCTATAAACTTAAGCTTTGAGATTACGATTTACCTAAAACCCGAAAAATTAAATCGATTTTAAATTAAAACGTAAACCTAATCTTGGCATTATCCTTGAACGTTTCTCTTGAAGTCGCAAATTCGACTTTAGAGATTTGGATTCAAAGTTAAAATCTTGACTTTTATCTTGTCTATTGAAAACTTAATTAATTTTAACATTTATATTTTGATTTTACCGATGATATTGCGACGTTAAACTTATAATTACTACTTTTGGCGTAAGATCTTGACTTTAACTTTCGGAATTTGTGTTTATACCAGTGACTGTGTCTTTAAATTCAAGATTTCGACTCTGATTGAACCCCCGGTTTCTAAATTAAAACAGCGGTTTTGGAGCTGAAATTTCGATATTTAATTAAAGACTTACGGTTGAAAATTTGATTTAATATTAGAGATTGCTTTCAATTCAACGTAAGTTCTCAACTTTAACATTGAGGATTCGATTTTTACTCGAGATTGAGTTGTTTTATTTCAGATTTTAACTTTAGCAGCACCGTCTCAACTAGAAATCCGAAGTATTTCTCGAGATCCCGATTAATCGTAAAATTTGGATTTTATTTATCCCAGAATTAAACTCGAGGAATCTACTTAATCCTTGAGAGTTCGATTTCATACTCAAATTTGTAATTAAAACTTCGAAGACGTCAGATTGCATCTTTAAATTCTAGATTTCTGCTTCAAATTCTAAATCTTGATTTAAAACTCAAGATCATCGCTTTCGGTTCAAGACTCCAACTTCAATATTTCGTCTATGCAGCTAAATTGCTAAAAAGCTATTGTGTTTAGAATTAAAGTCGAGCGATTTCGATAGTTCTTGACTTAAATCGGAATCCCCATTTCAGACTATAAATTCTGACTTGAATCTTAAGATATGGACTTCAACATGTGGAACATCAAGTCGCGATTATTAAATAAGATTAAAAATGACATCTTTATAAATAACGATACCTTACGTTTCGATTTTTTATGCTCATACGGTTTAATTAAATTAGTAGCCCATTGAATTCGATGCCAGTCTAACATAACTTCACAGTTTTAGCTTGCACATCCCACTATCATTACACCCACAGATAGCGTTATTCTGCTGTGCAATAAAAATAAATGTTCCATTAATTAATACCTACCGACAAGCATTGATGTCTAAACATTGTAGTCTATTTCTGTAATAGTTTAGGTAAGACGTCTTAAATTGACTTATTTTTCTATTTAATGTAAATAGGGTTCGGATTTGTTCGTCGTTATTAATGATGCAAAAAAAAGGAACTTAAAATGGCGAAAACTTGTCTTCTGATTAATTTTTACATCAGATTGATTTTTATAATCATATCGCGCTTTGCAATTATTTAATTCAATGCATATACATACCGTACTTAAATGTGATTTGAAGTGATTTTAATTAAACAATCTATTTAACGCCATTGATTTTTCGGAAATTATGCAATAATTAAGATATAATTTCTAGTAAATCGGCGAAAACACAATAACCACCAGTTTATGTTAGAGAATTCGATGCGAGGTTAGCCTACAAATTGCCTTCGCTCAACTATTAAACCACATTTGGTTTTCAAATCATCCATCACACCGCGAAAGTTGCTGCTGTTGTACAAATTAGTGCTTTCGAACTATTGCTGCTCCAAATTTTTTCGGTGTAGAATGTGTAATAGTCGTCTCAGGAACTGAACCTTCTCGATAAGGCAACAATCACTCGCTATCGATCAAATCTGAACGCTTAAATAGTTAATGATATCGTGTTTTGCTACGAAGTGGCATCTTCCTTATTGTTGATTTATTATTTGCTCGAGTGGTAACATTTCGAGAATTGGATTGTTATATAAACTTTCTCGGAAAAATTAGATTATACAAGTAAACATCGCAGATGTGCTAATTTGGTGGAATAAAATTCAGAGCGATTAACATCATAATTAATAAATCAGGAAGCGAAACCGTTCGGTAATAATTAATTACTTCCTTTTAAATATTTGATTGGTTAAATTAAGATTTATCCGAGATTTCTAACCTGAAATGGGAATTTTCGTAACATGCAGGTTTCTAAAAATTAATGTAGGAATTTCTTTTTATTTATAAAATATTATATTATGGGTTTGACGTCAAGCATGATAGAAAGATAACTAAAATTCAGGAAATTTATATAATGCACACACTTTTGCAACTTCCTGTTCGGGAGCTTAGCTAATAAAATTTTATTTTGGAATTGGTTGTGGCCTACAACGATATAAGGTACGGACATTTATTCACTCTTCGTTTAATTTTTGGGAGATACATTTGTTAAATTTTTATATTGATATATTTTAGTTTGCGGTTGGCTACCGCGTGATGCCCACCACATCACAACGAGAATGCGCAAGGATACGGGAGCTCTGACCTTCCACCTTACAGGTCAAACTCCTTCGTGGGGTGAAGAGCCTCATCATTATTCTCATTACATTTTGGTTTTTTTTTATTTTCACAGAAGGTCTCATTATACATTGTATACAGTTTCGACAATAGCTAAAGCAATCCATTTTCAAATAGATTACTATTAAAATCGATAGACAGATGGGTTAGTTACCACCCTTGTTAAAATAACTATACTTCCTGTACTTTTAGTTCTAAACTATGTTATAAATAACAAGTCGTATCAAAAGTCGATACTCTAAAATTTAAAAAAAATCGTGTTATGCTATCTTAATTTTGATTACTCGAAAATAATAATAATATAAGATAAATAATAAGTTAACTCACGTTCAGCAAGATGTCCCTGGACCGTTGCATCTGCGGACGACTGCTACGGAAGAAGCAAAAATTTAGAAAATTCGCGTTTTACCAAAAATTAATTAGGCTCAGTTGAGTTGAATGTCTTGTTAAATGCATGAAAAAGTATACTTTCTTCTTTTGTATTGGGGTAATGTGGCTTAGTTTAAGGTCTAATTATCTTGAATCTTATATGAATATGAATATTATTTCCTCAACAGGAGGTAAATGGGTTAAATCGTAACAATTTTTTAGTATTTAAACGTTAAGATATAAGTTTCTCTAAATTGAAGAAACCACGTAAGATTCACTTTTCCCTAAAGAATGAATTTATATTTTAATTAAAAATTTAGAGTAAAGAGAACGATTTAAAAGTAAAATGTATTACACAATACTTTTTTTTAGTTCACCCGTTTCGTTGTGGTTGTTAATGTTTATAATTTTTTTAATGAGTTCTAGAAGATTACATTTGTGATATAGAAAATTTAACAGTTTGTATTTTAGTAAAAATAGTTTTGAATGCGTCCATTGTACAAATTCTAAAATAGACATTTCAGTAAAGAAGTTGGATATGTATATTTTTGCTTTAGACAATTTTATATATATTGCTATGTATAATAACTTCTCTTTACCAGTGATAACAGTATTATCGTGTACAATTAGCTACGTACATCCCCAATACAGTAATAGCTTCTGTCAAACCAAACTTCAATTTTCTACCGGTCTAGCTCTCATAGGGTCTCTGGGTCGCTCAATAATTATAACTCCATACCTTCATATCACCTTCGTACCACGTTGTCATAATCTCTACCAGTATTCAAATAAAAGATTCCAAGTTCCCAACAAAGTCCAAGTTTAATAGTTTTATAATATTACAATGCCTTAATATAAACCATACCAAATTAACATTTGTTATTAAATGATTTAGAATTTCAAATATAAGCTCGGATTACAGTGTTTCTCAAACACATCCGCCGCTTTTCATCTTTTGGAAAAAAAACTCTCTTATTATTTATCCATCTCCCCGACAACCCTGCCATCTGGCCAATTAAAACATTTCAGGAATCTTATTTGTCCTATGCCAACGTTTATTCTAAAAATAGAGTAAACATTCCTGTTTACATGCTTTGATGTGCCAGTCATTATTTTATAAACCAAGTAAAATTAAAACATAAGTAACACAAATTACAAAATTCTGTTGAAGTAAGACATCAGCACTGGTATATCACCACAATATATATATATATATATATATATATATTTTCTAGTTAGATTATATATACAATATAGAGCATATATAATAATTGCACATCACACAGAACGTCTCTCGCATCCCCTTTTCCACTTGTCTCTGTCTCCCCAGTCTTCTTCTCCCAGATTTCTTGCTGCCATGGACTCTCGTACGCCCTCAATCCAAGTTCGACACGGTCTTCCTCTTTTCCTTCTTTGAGGTGGTCTCCATTTTACTATTTTTATGGCCATCTCTCCTCTTCCATCCTTTGGGCATGCCCATACCACTTAAGTCTTTTCTCCTCTATATTGTCCACAATTCTTTCTTCACAGCCATCCTCCTTTTTATTTCTATATTTGGTATTCGATCCAGTTTGGTTAAGCCACAACTACGCCTCCAGCACATCATTTTTGTTGCTTCTATTGTCTCTGTATTTCTTTTTGTTATTTCCCATGCTTCACTCCCATACTTTGCTATCCACTGTACAATCACGTTATATATCATTCTCTATAGACAATTTGAAATGTATATAAAATATAACATTTTAATAATACAAATTTTATTACGACTGTGTATATTTTGCATAAATAGGTAAAATTCTCTAAGTGTTGCAGAAATATTGACACTTTAGCAGCCATAAAAGAAATAGCGTGTTCATCTTCTCGTGTATTACAGTATAATAGCTAAACAAATTAAAGAAAACACATTCTTTAATAAATAATTTTATGGTAGCTTAAAATATTCTTTCTTCCAATTTAAATATAAGTCGCTTGTGTAGGTTTTTATTTCCAGTAGAATATTTTGCAAGTGAAAATAAAAAATCCAATAAACTAGCAAATTAAACTTCCTCCTTCAAGTTCATTATTGCAGTATATTGATTGTTAATGCTCGTTTTTAATTAATAAATCCCAACAATAACCAAATTTAGCCATGTTTTTCGAGTGTTTATTGAATTGTAACACCTTCAACACAAACGGGGGAATTGTCGTTGCATCGTAAATATTAAATTAATTGCCATATGTTTATTATGTAGCTTAGGTGGAATTTTTAGTAGATAAAATGAAGCAATACCGATAAAATAAACGACCATATGTAGAATTAAACGTTAAATTTAATTCAAATTGCTAGTTCTAAAATATTGATAGTTCGCCATTCTCCCAGTTTGGGTTATTTGGCTCACGTTAAATCAATGTTTAACCATAACATTCCCAACAGAAGATGCGCTATTTTCTATCTATTTTGGGAGTAATTAGAGTTTTCTTACTGAAATAAATTTTACCGAACTGATTTTATATTTAATTATCCCAAATATTGAGATCCGCTTAAGGATTTCACCCTTACAATGCACTTTCTACTCCCTAAAAAGTCAAAACGTGTATTCATGTTCTTTATAACCTGTTCCGGACAATCCTATTAAAACTACACGCACAGAACTTTCAGTTCTTAAAAATTTTGAACTATTATAGAGATCTGAATGGCCAACAGACTATTTGTTATGTATTGAGCAAAGCTTTCTAGGAATTTAACACTTTTCTAGTTTAATAGTTTGTTACTTAAAAATCGCTAATCCATTTGGCATAAATTTAAGGTTGTTTAATAACTAAGTATTTAGAAAAATTTTGAAAAAAAGGTTGATAACAATCGTCGCCTACTATAATTTTAGATATCATCAGAAATTTACATATTATAAATATCTCTAAGCATAAAGATTTGAAATGCTTACAGAATTGGTCTTTATTTATTTATGAGGTACATTTCTGAGGCCTTCCGCTGATTGTTTCATTTAGGATTTTGCTATGTTACTTTTTCTATTTTGATGTGATTTAAAATATAAACGCTTATCCCAAAACAGTGAATTTAAAAAAATAATAGCATGCAGAACCGTTTTTTGGTAGCTACATTTGCATAATCTAATTTGAAACGGCAGTGTATTGGTAGCTCAGTAGGTAGGGCACTTGTTTTCTGAGGAAAACATCGATTCTCTACCATGGGCTCGATTCCTCAGCATTACCATGCAGGGTGTAAAAATGTTGTGCTTCAACTCATCACACACAATTTCCCAATCCGGTTTGCAACCGTGGAATCTTAATGCTAAAAACCTTCTCTGGAGTTTCTGTCGTTCCAATTCGACTTTTAACTGTAGTTCCATCGTGTTTCTACCTTAGCAGTAGCGCTGAGACGGAACACATGGCAGAGAAAACGTGAATCAAATAATTATGCCCTTAATTTAATGATTTACACTGAAAATTTCGCTTTAATGCCTTGTAAGTTTTGCTTCCGTGTGTCTTTGTTTAACCTATCTTGTCGTGTAGGACTGTTTCACTTACACTGCAACTACACTTCGGCAATTTGGTTTACCTTAGCGGGTATGACTACTACAGGTGGAAGTCTAACGTGTCAAAAATGTAAAAAAATAAAGTAATCGTGTTGTATTTTTATCTAAATGTAAATGTTAGATATATTACATAAGAAATTATTTTGTCAATAAAATGTTCTTATGATTTTAAATCGTCGAGTGAATTATTTTAATTGTATGGGACCTTAAAACATTGATGCAAATACAGTGTTGTAAGTGATCAGAAACTATTTAATGTGTACGAAGTTCAGGCAGAGTATTTCACTTAATTTTCATTTATTTTTCAGATGTATTTAATAAGAAATTTTGTTTAAATCACCACAAGAGGGTGCAATGGTGGTGTCGCTCGTTATTCGTTTATCTTTATTTAATTAGAAATGTAATCTTGTTGTGCACAAAAGAATGCAATGATGCTTAAAAACTAATTTTTATGAGTAATCGCATCGCGACAGGAGGTTGATACGCACAAACACTAAAATTTATCATGCGTTCTGTGGAACAACAATTATATCGGTGCAACAATGTAATAACAGATTAATAAACGGTAACCCCGCAATAAACCATTGTGTATGCTTATCAGCTTAGAAAACAAGGCTGTACAAACAAAAACACTGCACGGTTACATATGTTACAGGCACGTAAAACATACACACACTCTTGTATTTAATTATTCAAAAATAATCAGTGACTCACACGTCTCTAACCGATACTTTTCTGATTGTTCCAGAACAATGATGATGATGATGGACTATGGGTCCCAATTCACAGGATCCACCATTAGTTCAGACACGATGTCCGGAAGCGGCGGCAGCGTCCAGCCTCGGATTCGCACGGTGCGTCTGGTCCGGCCCTGCACCGGGACGCTTCCTCACCCCGGGATCACGGCCAGGCACGGCCCGAATCTGGGATTCAGCGTCCGCGGGGGGCGAGAACACGGGACAGGGTTCTTCGTTTCGGTCGTGGAGCTCGGGTCGGAGGCCCACCGGCAAGGATTGAGGGTAATTAATTTTGCTGCAGCCTTTCCTAGCGATTGTTGCGATCGTGATTGAAGATGTGTTTAACATTTAAAAATTTCTCTAACCTATATTTTCTGCCGGCCTATCGCCGCCGGGCTTGCAAATACCGCCGAGAAGAGATAATTGCGCTGTTACTACCTCCTCGTAATCGAGGCTCTAGGAATCAGAACCGCGAATTAATTGCCGAAATAATACACGCGAAGCGACTGCATAATCGGTGCTAATTTGCGTGGTAACGTTTTAAGGAGGTTTGGATGGGAAAGTGTAAAATATTTTTAAAATTATACCTATAATTTGCCTGTGAACGTTTCCAATTAATAAAATTTAGTGTCGTAAATTTGAATTATAATTTTTGGGATAAAGAATATTAGAAAGTATCTTAAAAGGTTTCACAAAAAGCAAAATATATTATTGTAGGTGCGGGAGTGAAGGGAGGGTGTGGTACTGTTGCAGGTTTTAAATTGGAACCTTGTGAAAATTCTGTGAAAAATTGAATTATACTAGGCAACTTCCGCGATCAAAACAGTGCAATTCGTTTTAAGATGATACAGCGGATCCTGGATATAATGAGCAGTTCGAAAGGAAACCTTTGGATTAACATTGTAAAGAAACAGCAAAAATTAATATACGAGTATTTGTTGCCTTTATAGCTTATGTGACTTAATAAATATTTATCTCCCAGTAAATTTTAATGTACCTAACTTTAAAATTTTGCACTTTTTTTGATGCCATAATTGTATCTTTTCTAATAATTAACAAAGTTATTTACTACATTTTGATACATTACTTTTAACAGAGATTAAAATAAAAATAAAAGTTGAGTTTACAAGGCATTTAATTAAATTAAAGAAGCCGACAGAATACACACAAAATGGTCAAATGATTATAATTTGGTATCGAACAAAGATAAACATTATTTTAAAAAAACAGTTAAAACAAACAATCTTAATATTAAACAAGGGGTCACACACAGGTGAACTCCAAAACAATTAAATCTAAGCTAATTATACCTGAAAAAGATACTGCTGAAAGGCCTTGTACACGCAGTATTTTTTCATACCGGTAAAGTTGTCAATATTACAATTTACTTTCGGCCTAGACCGCGTCGTCATTTGGGAACTACACCCAGCATTATCAGGTAAGGCCCGACCTGTAGCTTGTCTGCCTTTATAAGAATTTGCTCTAGAAGTTTGAGCCATATTTGTTCGTAGATCCTGCCTGCCTAAGCAGGGCCGTGTGCTAAGATTATTTGAACCTTGTGGCAGATCTTAATGTATTGTTTTCCATGATAATAATACTTAATCGGCTTATACCTGTTAGCTGTTTGTGAACACATACAAACTAACGTTTCGAAAGACATTGCAGCTTGCAGCTTCAGAGTGTAATCTGTAAGTAAAATAAATTGTAATATTGACAGTTCGAGAAATCGCGAGGCGAAAGCCTCAAAGAATAGATATTGGTAAAGTTCTTCAAAAAACATACGAAATATAAACTGATTTCACAAGATTTCACAATCAACGGCGTCGTCTCAAGGAGGCACCCCCTCGGTAAACTAAATGGAATAGCTGAAGCGTGGTCAACAAAGGTTTTGAAAATTTACCTTTTTCGATTAAAAATTTACCTTTCAAGGGGGTGTAAAGCTTGGGTCAGTCACTGGGTGTAGTGGTGGAGTTTTTGCAGTTGCTTCTCTGGAAACCGCTTGCTTTTGGGAGATTTTTCAATATTGCATAATAGGACGAAATTTCCCAAAGCGGCGCTTTAAGCTATATTTTCGGAATTTTTGGGAAACCGAATATTCCCCTTTCTCGGACGTACCGTGAATGGTACCACACAAAGCGGAAGTAATTGGTACCTATTGGTAAATTACACTTATTCGGACATCCTAGGATAATTTTAAATCTGCGTAACACTCAGGTCGAGAGCTGGAACCTGACTTTTGTCTTTCCCCCCACTTAACAGTATGAAGATTCGGATTTATGCTGCGATTGCAGAAAAATGTATAAACGTCGCGCATACAGGGTGCGTTCTATAAAAGCGGACGGAGGTTACACAATACTTGATTTTGAGTTTAGGTATGTTGTATCCGTGCTTGAAATTTGATTCAGGGGCTTTTTCTGATTGTCCTTCGTTATTGAGGTATAGCTAGAAAACAAAAATTTAACCTTTATATTTAGCTCTTTTAAAAACGAATAATATTAGCAAAAAAGATATTGTCAACATCTGTTGTCACAAAATGTGTTCAAATAGGTTGCCTCCTACTTTAAGGCAAGCATTCGCACGATTTATCATGGAAGACCCTCTGTAGCATATTTTCGCTTATTGACACTACAACAGCATGAATGAGCAACTACATCTTGAGGAATCACAACAGGTTCGCGGTGAAGGTTTTCTTTTAAATGGCCCCAAGAAAAGAAATCCAACGGATTCAGGGCCGGTGGCCTAAGAGGCCATGGTATTGATCCTCCTCTTCTAATCCACCTTACTTATTCACTGAGGAAATTTTTCTCTTGTGTTCCATAATGTGAGAGTGCACCATGATGTTGGAACCAAAGATTTAATCTAACTGCAAATGGAACTTTATGGAGCAATTGCAGTGGTAAATTTTCATTTAAAAATTGAAGATACAAGACTGAATTAAGTCGGTTAGGTAGAATGTATAGAGTAATTACATTATTATATATTATTCCGGCCCCAAACGTTTACTGATTTTCGTCTTTGATAAGATCTTCAGCTTATTAAGTGAGGGTTTCCATTTCTTCATCCATGCAGGTTATATGAATTTATGATACCTTTTATACACTATGCAACAACCATCTACAAAAATTGTATCGAAGCTCTCTATTCCCGTCATGCAAAACTAGAATTGTTTGAAGTCGAAATTGATGGAGATTATTTCTCATTGTAGTTGGTTGCGACTCAAAACATTCAAGAACTGGCTCTTTTTGATCGACGCTTAGTGTAGGTTGACGACTTGTCTGATTTTTTCCAGGATTTAAATTGCCTGTTTCCAGTAATCTTCGTTCTATACATCTTATAGTTTTTGTATCAGTGTGGTGATGATTTAGAAACCTTTCCGCATATGCCCTATTAGCCGCACCAGTGGCATTGTCATTACAAGCACCTAATACTTTCTACATATATACGTAATCTCGATTACAATAGTATCGTTACATTTTAAACACAAGAAGCAGGAGGAAGTGAAAATAATGATACTATTTTGGTTCCTCATTTGTAGTATAGTATTTTATGATTGAATCGAATTAGCCTGAAACTTCCTATCGTAACATTTACATCACTGCGAATTCTGCTTTACTCTGAAATGAAGTTCTGCAGTGTAAATCACTACAGTAAATTATTTTCCTATGATACTTTTATTAATGTATACGTAAGCGTCTAGATGTAAGTTGTGTACTTTGTAAATATTCGTACCTGCTAACTAATAACGTAGTAAATATTTAGTTTTTTCGATTATGATTACGTTTCTTGTTTTGGAGGGAATTATTGAGTCTAATGGGATGTATAGTAATCGAGGCATATGTTCTGAAATGAATGTTTTTAATAAATTCTAAAATGTAATGCAATGAACCTGTTTAAGTTTGGATTCTATTAGCGCGGGTTGTAGAGTTTCTAAAATGTCGAGACGGGTGAAGAGGGATAAAGTATTAATGTATGGAATTACACCCCCAGTATTGACCAGGCGATAAATAATATTTAAATTGTAAACCCACCTGCGATACTACAACTAACAGCAGTTATCAACCAAATATAGAATCTAAATTACAAAAAATGTTTTTGTATTTTTCAGATAAAGCCGAAACGTAAACTGAATCTTTTGTATCATCTTGAGAACTGTTAGGAGGTGGACAACTAGAATACTGTTGTAATTGACATGTTTTCCACTTCCTTTCAAACGCATTGTGTGCCATTATTTACTGATCATTGGTAACTTAAAATGCTTTTATATATCAATTAGCTTTATAAATTATTGCAATTTTGACATTTGAATCATACAAGAATTGCAATTGCGTGGGAAATCGTTTAGAATTCAGTGAATATTCAATTTCCGTATAATTACCAAGACTTAAAATAGAATTCGTTTATTTCCGTATGTTCCTGTTATTGTTTGATATTACGGCCATTTAGTTTCTGTATTTTTTTTTGATATGAGTATCGCCTAAGTTTTTGTGTTTATTTTATTTGTTTAATTTACAATCCTAAAAACACGAAATGATTTAAAACGGGCTTACTAAAGTAATGTAATTTGGGTTAACAATTTTATGAGTTGCGTTACTTTTGCTGGTGCTTCTATCTTTGTGTTACATCGCCGAATTATTCACCTGATTTCTAGGCGCTTGTACACCAATAAAGAACAGACCTATTGTGGCAAATTGCGAAACGCCGCCATTAATAATTATTAATTGTGCTTTAATGCCTATCACATTCAGAATGGCGAAGGCCGTAATGATGGTTATAGTATTTGCGCTTCCAAATTTACACAATATTATTTATAGGTAATGACGAAAACGTAGGAGTTGCACATTAAATAAACAAATAAATTTTCAATGCTTCAACTTAACAACTTTTGACCGTATTTGTTAGACTCCTCTACTGTGTAATCCTAAAGTAAGGAACAAATTTAGTTTTTTATAGAATAAAAGGTTGCTGAAAAAGAAACGGACATCTTAAATTGATTTAATCTTTGCTTATTAGTTTTTCTGACATCGGTATTGTTTAGTAAAAGACGTTGTCTTATACAATCTTTTTTTGTCAAATACTTTCTAACGTAAAATATTTATACCATAATATAAGTACACATTCCTCAAATAATTTTCAAATGGGTAATTGTATTAATATGTATTTCTACGGAAATTATTTGGCAAATAATTAATATGCTGTGACGTTGAGATACCGGATTTATTTACATGGGTTGGCGTTTCGTCCCATGCAGCATTGCCCCTTGTGCTCTCCGTATTTACTCTCAGCTGTAAATTGGGAGTCCTGATTCCCCGAAGAATCCTACGTCCGTCTTGATGGAAGCCTCTCTGATCATATAGGGTTCCAGGTTTGGTTCTACGAAGTATGGTTGTCTACGGGTCGTGAGGCCTTCTCAGTAGCATAACCAGTGAAGAAGTATCTCTTATTCCTCTTCACTTACTCTACATGTTGAATTATCCGCTTTATTTATCAAGGTTACATGATTTTTAAGTTACTGTGTCCGGTAAGGATGTCTGTCAACTGTCTTAATTTCGCCATTCCTAAATTTGGAAATTCTTTTGTCGCTTTCCTGGTTAGACCTCTGATCAGAATTGTTGAGTGCTTCAACCCAGGATGGTCGTTCCAGTAGTCACGATGGGTTTTCCTTTTCCAGTTTCAGGTTTGCTCCCTATTGGTTGCGTACTATTCCATAGGTAGGTTCTGGATACAGGGACTGTGTTTTGCTTCCAGCTTTCGCTAGTTTGTCCGTTTGTGCATTACCTTTCTCCTTGGTGTCGTGACCATACCTGCCCTACCCATAACAAACATAGGTTGCTATTTTGTCCCAGTTCAACCAAATTCTTATAGCACTCTAGTAGTTTAGATTTGAGCTTTTTGAGCGCTCCCTGGCTATCCGATTCTCTTGTTAGTATAGGCCCTCTGTATCATAATTTGAGCACAGGTGAGGGGTCTGTGATACTTTAAACGCGCAACACAAGCATAGGAGAGAAGATCGCTACGTCTTGTAAGAGATAAAGCCCCCGAAGAAGAAGAAGAAGAGGGGTGCTAGAGTTTCTGCCTGGAACGCGGTAGCATAGCTTCCTTGGTTTAAGTTTACATCGTTGCCCGTTCCAGCTTGAAATGTACCAATTCCTCCCATTTTGAGTATCTGATCTATCAGTGTATCAGGCGTGTCCATTGACAGTTACTTGCGGCTCATCTCCCCCACCGTCCCGCCGTGGGCCGACTACTTTAAATGGTTTTCTAAAGTCAAAGATACGCGTTATTATGTCCAAATGCATCTGTAAGACATGATCTTCCTGCAGGTGTTTAAAGATCTCGGCATGGTTTTGTCGGAAACCCTTTGTTCTCAGCCAATATGCCCCCAGTTTTACCTCCGCCATCTCTCTTTGGTGAAGTGTTGGCAAGCCCAAAAGGACTTCTAATGCGGCAGTTGGAGTTGTGGATATCACTCCTGTGATGCCTAGGCAGACTAGCTGTTGCAAATTTCTTAGTCTCCTTTTATTACCTGTAACTTTAGTTTTGCGACAACAAACTAGTGATGCGTAAGTGAGTGTAGGAAGAATCACCCTCCTGTACAGCTAGTGTACCATTTTGGATCACAGCCCCCATGTTCTTCCAAACATTCACTTATAGGAAAGAATGTCCTGGTGGCTTTGTTGACCATGTGTTCCAGATGCCGTGTGTTCTGAGGTTGTTCAGATCCCGTATTTGTGTAAATGAAAAACAACGTTATTTTTCTGGGTTAACCGCGACACTCTCTTTTTTGCACCATTTCTTAGAGGTTTTCAGTGCTAACTGTATCTTTCCGGAGACTGTGCTCTGAAATATCCTGCTGAAGAGAATGGTAATATCCTCAGCACATCCCTGTGCGTAGATATATTTCTTTTCCAGTTCCCACAGACAGCCGACACTACGGTTACTCCGTTTAGAGTAATCGTTGTGGTCCTGCTTTCCAGCATGGTTAGTATCCAGTTGCGTATCACCAGATGAATTTCATGCTTCTTTGCAGCTTGATTTCTTGATCGTGGACGTGTTATCAGAAACCTCCTCTAACTTTAAAGAAGCTCCTAAGGCTGTTTCTCTAGAAGTACTAGCTTTTCTGCTCTGATGGCTAATTCGTGAATAGCCAGCTCGCATAACTTTCCGGGTTGATACACATTGGTGGTATTGGTGAAGTAGGATGTTTACCAGTGCACCGTCCCTAATAAATGTATCTCCTACTTTTTCCAGCGTTTTTAAGATAAACGACTCACGACTTATAGCTCGATCTTAATGTCATTGATGTGAAGTTAGAAAGCAATATTAAAATAAATGGTGAAAATAATGTCTACTTATTGCTTGAGACTGCTTAAGGTGAACAATAGATTTTTCTTGAACTCTACCAGTGTTACCAGGCTTAATGGGTTTGTTTAACAATACAGCATATTAATTATGGGTCATTATGAAGTTGTCTTTTACTGTTACAGTCAAGAAGATAGGGTTAATTGAATATTTGGATAACATTTAAAAAGAGGTTGTAGCCGCGTCTTTTTTAATCGAAAATTTGCGTAAATAGGCGTTTACGTACCTATTATTATAGGTAATACTACTAATTTGTAACATTTCTAACGTTGTTTCATAATATATGTTATATTATTTAGTTAATTTTAGTTTTTTATTTTGAAATTGAGTGAAATTTAAGGACACTGATCAAATATATATCTAAAAATGGTCATTTTATGATTCCAGCTAAGATAAACTATGTGTTTTACTTACATTACAAGATGATCCACATATTAACAGACGATGAACCCGACTAGATGATACTACTGTAAAAAATGGGGTGGCTGAATATGTCTTAAATGTATATAAGAAAGCTTATGTCTATTATAAGTACTGCTCCATAAAAAACCCAGCAAAAAGTTAATCTAACCAGCGAAATCATTTTAATTCCGTATAAAATTTGAATGGCTGTTGTTACATTGGAAACGTTGTAATAATTTTAAAGTAGTAGACAGTGTTTTTGTCGTTTCAAATTGTAGAAGGTAGAAGAAATCAGGAATAAATTTAAATTTAATATAAGAAACTAATTTTAACAAAGTTTTTGGCTAATTTTGTCCATAACTGTTTCGAATATTCCTAATTCCCCGATATTTTTCATTCCATAATATTATAAATTTTGCCGAGATTACTTATTATTTTATTTACTGTATGTTCTTCGGCTTTGATAACGCTGCCGCGTTTAAAACCCCAATTTATTAATTGTAAATCTATTTAACTGGCTAACGTTACTATTGTAATATGTCCATCATCAGCATGTTAAACGAACGACGATATAGTCAAATTTATTTTAACTGAGGGCTACAGGATTAAACGTCTTAAGCTTGAAAAGAGACAAGTATACACTCCCTCGCTCTTTCTGTACCATTACTTAAATGAACATTTTCGGCCCGCCTACGAAAAGCACGTACTACTACGGTGTAAATGCCGTTTCTTGATGTAAGACAAAGATGTTGCTATTCAGCATGTGCGCAACCAATAAGAGTGATTAGCTGCTATCAGTGGTATTCAAACAATGTGAAGATATTTGTTTACCTTTACATAAATATTTCTCAGATGTACTTAAGACCGAATTTGCATTCCCAAAGGTCATTAGTATCTGCCAATAACATTGATTAGGGATTGAATCAGATTTTGGTGCGTAACAAAAGTTCTTTAACAGTAAATAATAGTCAGTCGTATTTAGTTTTGAAGAGACTGTGCATCTATTATCATGGCTACACACAAAAACGCATTTACTGTTAAATGTAGTTGATTATTTCTCGCGGGAAAAAGAAAACGGCGGTCCATTGCAATCGGTTTTTGCAATACATAGGAGAACAGCGGAAGCACTTCAAGTTTCAACAAGCACTGTAGAAAGAGTTTGTAAATTAAGAAAAAACGGCAGTGATTTTAGTAGGCCAAAAAGAATACGTCATAGTAAAAAATGTGAAGATTTGCATGTGGCAATAAAAACAGAAGTTAAAAACGTGATATATAACATGTATCTACAAAAAGAACGTGTGACAGTGGATACGGTACTGACCAAGATTAAAGAAAAAAAATTGTGTCAAATTTCAAAATCAACCCTCGTGACAATGCTGGTTATCACTCTAGGAAAATTGAACAAAATCCGACAACTGCTTGGAATAAAAGTCAATTGAAGTGAGTGGCTACGAGGAAAAGGAATTACATTCGGTAACGAAGCATCCAAAGCGGATTTATTAACTTCTGTAGAACAGCATAAAACAAAGCATTGTCAACGCTATATTGATAACTTAGCGAATTATTATGGCCATGAAGTGCTTCGTTTGCCTCCGTACCATTGCGAATTCAACCCAATTGAATTGGTGTGGGTCATCGCAAAAAACGAGCACGACAGAACTATTGGTATGACACGAGGGAAAGACGACGAAGTAAGGGAAACGTGAAAGCTGGCACTTCAAAAAGTGACTCCAGAAATATGGGCCAATTGTGTAAAACACACAGAAAATATAATAAAAAGCATTTTTGAACGCGAACACGTAATTGACGATGTACGGCCCTTAGTTTTTACAGTGAACACTGGTGATTCAGAAGATGAACTTGATTACAGTTCTGGTTCGAGTGACTCTGATTAAAATAATTGAATGCTTGTATCATATATCATTTATTGCAGTAAATTTGGAAATATTTATTTTTAAGCAACAGATATTTGTCTGGATATTGTTGTATAAATTCATTCTGTATAAATAATAAAGAAAGCAAATGGTTTATCATTATCTTCGAATTGTTTGAATGCCACTGATATTGTAGTTGCAGCAGCTAATCACTCTTATCGGTTGCGCACATGCTGAATAGCAACATCTTTGTCTTACATCAAGAAACGGCATTTACACCGTAGTAGTACGTGCTTTTCGTAGGCGGGCCGAAAATGTTCATTTAAGTAATGGTACAGAAAGAGCGAGGAAGTGTCTACTTGTCTTTTTTCAAGCTTAGGACGGTTAATCCTGTAGCCCTCAGTTAAAATAAATTTGACTATAGCTGCATCATCGCCTACTGTTGGCGTGCGGTGATAATTAATAGGCATTTTATTAGAAAATTCAATAATTTACATTGCTGTAGGTCATGTACTTATTACAATAATAGTTTCATGTCACATTAAATCCAAAAACAGCATTGCAACAATAAATTGAATGCAATATATCTACAGTGTTTGATCTTTGTAACAAACGACAAATAAAAAATAAACCACAATTTTATATATATGTATATGTATATGTATAAGTAAAACTAGGACCTGTCAAAAAATCTAAATGATCTCCTTTAGGTTAATTATCTACATCTTCTTTTTAGAGTGCTTTATCTCTTACGAGACGTAGCGATCTAATTATCTACACAGAAATTACAATATTTTATTTATGCAATTTTGTTAAATTTTCATCTATTTTATTTTGTGTCCGTTTTATTAAAATATCATATGCATACCCCTTCTTGATATCCATTGTGTCCAGCTAGAAATATCAGTAACAGTTGGATAATTTAACAAAACGGGATCCTAATTCCAATAAAATTCTTAAGTTTTAAATTGCAAATACCTTATATGTTTTCTGGATTGTAAGGGTACTACCACACTCATTCAAAGTTTATTAATAATTCTCACTTTATCTATAAATCTTTGACTTTCGAGAGAGCGCGGTGACCTTCCCACCTATGCCTTTGGCGTGCGTGTAAAGCAATATACTGAAACATAGGAGATCTACAGAGCGCTACGAATCTCAGGAAGTGTCTTGCATTTCTTCTTTCTACTCTTAGCGGAAATACCTCGTTGGTTTGTCATAACCTTCCGAAAGGAAACGGCTGTGTAAAAATCCGATGTCCTGGACTTAGGATCGAATCCAGGTCCTTCGGTGCAGCAGTGGAACCACTAACCATTGCGCCACAACCGCTCGTATTAATATTTGTCAAATTATAACACTGGCCAACACAATTTTTGCTAACTTCTATCTGAGGCTTGTCTTTTACTAATTTGGGTCTGCTGAATCCGAAAATCAAATTGGGTTTTGCGTACCACGTCAAAATTTAGCTCTATACCATATCCTGCTGTTTCAAGAATCACCAAAAGAGGCTAAGTTGTTAAGAAGTAATACGATATAAATGGAGTACAAAACTACAATAATTTATTTATTTATTTAAATGCAGCAATTGATACATACATAAATTAATTATTTACACAATATTTATTAAAAATACAAGAGCATTTGTAAAAAATAACAATTTTACACATGGGTTTCACGGAATACATTTTCGCTTGTAGCACTTTCTTCTGTGTCTTCTATTTTGGTAGTCCCTTTGAACACTTCAACAGTAGTCGGCCATCATGTGAGGATTTCATCTTCCTTGGTACCGATCTTCCATAGCTTTTAAATCTTGATGAAATCTTTCGCCTTGTTCATCGCTTACAGCTCCTACATTCTCGGGAAATCTATCAAGATGACATATAGAAAATGAACTTTTATGCTCATGTTGCAACCCAGGCGGTGAAAACTTTCAAGCATTGTTTCCACTAGATCTTTGTAATTGTACACTTTTTTGTTTCCAAGAAAATTGTTCACAACCAACGTGAATGAAATCCAGGCTTCTTTCTCAATTTCCTTCATAATGTTGATGAATTGTGGGTCTCTCATTACAGTTCTAATTTGCGGTCCGTCAAATACACCGGCTTTAATTTTTTCATAACTTAGTCGTAGAAATTTTCTACATATGTATTGGAAACAGTCGCCTTGTAAATCTATTTTAAAGTACTGCTTCATAAGACGTAATTTGATGTGGAGAGCTGGAAAAATGATTTTTTCTCTGTCAACTAAAGGTTGACTTATAACATTCTTTTCTCCAACATCTAAGGACATTCTAAGAGTCCAATGTTTCTGACTCCAGTGTTCGTCTCTAGCGCGACTATCCCAGAGGCACAGAAAACACGGAAACGTTATGTACCCTCTTTGAAAACCAAGTAAAAAGTTGACCATTTTAAGATCTACACAGATGATCCAGTTATGGTCTGTATATTTTAATAACTTCAGAACCTTTTCAATATCTTCGTATGTTTGCTTTAGGTGGACTGAATAGCCAATAGGAATTGAACCATATACATTCCCATTGTGTAGTAAGACACACTTTAGACTTCTGCTTGAACCATCGATAAATAAACACCACTCATATGGGTGATGTACAACACCCATTGCATTTAGCAAACCTGATACATTATTACAGTAAAAAACACACACTCGTGTTTAAAGTATTGTACAAAATCACTTTCCTTGCTACGATAGCGAAAGTTATCTACGTACCTTGCTCGAGTAAGTTTTTTTCATTTAATCTTGAAGCTAGCAGTTCCGATGATTCCTTTCATAGACCCAAATCTCTTACTAAGTTGTTCCATTCCATTTGAGTAAAACGTTGCGATACAGAATTAGAAATTAAATCTTCATTGTCAATATCAACATCCGGGTCTTGCTCCTCAAGACAACCTGACATATCCTGATCCTCCTCGTCTTCAAGTGAAGGAAGCCCTTCATAAACTGGTACGGGTATTTCGTCGAAATGAGGCATTCTTCTTATTATAACCGGAAGTCTGAACTAAACAAAAATAGCAATCATCTGCGTGGTTTTTGGTTCACGCCAAATCATTGGCATTCCAAGAGCTAATTTTTAGCGTTTTCCCTTGCTCCACTGTCGTAAATTTTCCACACATGGCTTACACACTTTATGTGGAGCCCACGACTTGTTTTGATCTCCTAGTTGTACGTCAAAGTAAGCCAAGTACACCTTCTTAACGAAATCACTGATATTTGTCCTTTGACTGGGAACAGTATATCTGCCACACTTGTAGCAGAAGGAATCTGCACTATTGACACATTTTCGAGTAGTAGACATGATGTATTTTCTTCACTGCCGACTAACATTCAACTAACAATTTAGTATCATTCCTGTTTACTTTTAAACAGACCTAAAGCCATTAAAATTTTCTAAGGAATATACCATTAAACCCTAATACGTTAACTTAATGGGCATTACCTTAGTATATTTGGATTGCTTTGTTTGAAGAACTTAAGTGTTATCAGGGCTGAGTATTTTGCTAATGACCTAAATGTATTTTGATTGTCTTTCAACTATTTGAATAATTTAAGCATTCATATTTTCTTAATGACTTTCACGAATTTGCAAATGGGCAAAAAGGGAATGCCATAGAGAGAAAACTTGACGTGATAGGGAAAAATGGGTTTGGTTATTTTAAAAATACAAAGTTTATTAATATTTTTCAGGGTTGAAATGACAATTGCTAAAAAAAATTTTAAAAAAAATTAATTTATACAAAAAAAGCTTATGTACATTGCAAATATACAGACTGTGCACTGTAAAAATCATATTTACACACTTACTATAGTCATGGATTTAAGATATTAAGTCCACAATATTTTAGGGCTTCAACTTATTTTTAACAGGCGACCGTATTTATTGTCTCTCTTGTGATGTTGCATGACAGAGCACACTCGAGGGCAAAATGATAGGTTAGATTCGAATGATGTACAGTATTGATTAAAGTTAGTATTTATTTGAAGTAGCAAGGTGGGTTTAACCGTTTCATATGGCATAACAAATAATTGTGAGCCATATAAACTCAACCAAATAGAAGAATAATACACAAAGAAAAGTCATGCCATAGATTTTGAAAAGACGAAAGCATGGCATGCTCAGAAAAGGGCTATGACGTCACACAAATTCTGGGATTTTTAAAACCGCAAACTAACATTATTTTTCTGGGATAGAATAAAACATATTTTAACAATGAAAAACTATTTATATTCAATATTTTGTAGAAAATATTAAATTTTAATATCTGGTCAATAACTACCTTCTGGTAACAATTATTTAATTTTATTTGTTACTACAAAGACATCCGGACCAACAAAAACTCACAATACAATGACTAGCAAAATCGCAAATCGTGGATCACTCTGGGCTAATCGAGAGCAAAAGTATAGCACCGTTATAGATGTTAAAGTTCGTGCCACAGAAGAATAGTCTTGTACTTTCATTATTTTCAGGTAATACCGCGGATGTTGTTAGTTCGCTCGCAGTACAGGTGTTTCGCCGTCTCGCCGCCTCCACGTACAAAACGTGCAGAAGAACGGCGTTAAAAAGAGGAACCGTTACGTTTCATCACGATACTTCAACATGACTTATGTTAATGCAAGTGGTACTTCATGATAAAATTGCCAATTTGCTTTTGAGTACACGTCTCTGGACAAATATGTGCACGCCGGAGCGATGAGAAAAAGTGAAGTTTCGCAGGAATTTTGCGGTCTTTGGAAACTCGAGGTCGTGTTTGCTAATTATTTTTACAGGAATTTTCTTGTTAGGTTAAGCATGCTTTTGGTACCGTTGGTACTGCTAACACAGGAGCGGTAGCGAATGAAATAATGAGTAATTTTCGTAGAACTGTAGACATTTTTTTGCAGTTATTGCTTCCTACCACCAGTACTTTAAAAAACCAATAATATTGCGCAAAATAAATTTTAAAATTGTGATTGAAATACATGTAGCTGTATTCCTTTTTCACAAGACTGCAATAATCCCGATATAATCTACGACAGACAAGAAGACGTCCTTGGGGATAATGCGATTCGCAGAAGTTGCTAAAAATATTTCAGTAATTGCTTACTGAATATTTTCTTTGACGTGGCATTTACATAATCAAAATAACAATGTATTAATTTTTATGAAAAGTATAGTCAGAAAAGGCTCCTCTCTGTTTTATTTGTGCATCCGAAATTTACGTTAGAAACCCCAACACCGTATTTTGAATAGAAACGACGAGTTTTAACAATGGTTTTCAGTTGAAAGTGGAAATTTACAGATGAATCACAACACCTACGTTTGAGACACAAAGTATTTCAAATTAAGATCCTGGCTATGAAGTTGGGAAATTGGCTTTTAAGTTGAAATCTCGGGTCCAAATTCTGGAATCGAATATTAAAATGTTGAGTTGTAAGAGGAAACCACGAGTTTGAATTGTAGATTTCCGGATTGGCAGACAATGTTTTTAATTTGTAGTCGAACACTTAATTTAAAATTAAAACTTGAGTTTGTTGCCCAAATTTTGAGTTTCGAATTGAAATTTAAAGGCGAAATTTTTGAGTCAACATTGTTTGTTATCGCCCTAAATTTCAAACGTAATGTAGTTTCTAGGTTTTTAAATCGACTTTGAAGTTGGAATCTCCAATTTGTGGTAATTTCGAGTTTTAAAATTGAAGTAGGTATCTCCAATTTGAAACATTTTGAAGTTGCAATCTTGAATTTGTACAAGAAATCTTTCATACGAATTCAAAATGTAGAATTAAACATTGGACTTAATTACGAACTTTATATACTATTTTCTAAATTAGAAATCTCGAGTTTTAAATCGATATTTCACGATTAAAGTTAAAAGCTTGTATTTCAAGTAAAATCTTCAACTTAACAGCCAAATGACACGTTTGAAGTATAAATTGCTAAGTTGAAACATTAATTTTTACAACTGAACTGGAAAACTCAAAAATGAAGCTCAAATTTGAATTTTATGTAACATATTGTGGTTAAATCAAAATCTTGCATGGCTATCTTGAATTTTGTATTTGAATATGTTATTTTACGTTTGATGAGACAACCTTGTGTTGTGTGAGCCCACGTCTTGTAGTTGAATCACAATTTCGAGCAAGAAAACAAAATTTGAATATAAATTTTCAATTACGCATTGATAGTGTGTTACGGGTCAAACGCGCTTTTTCGTCGACCCGCAACAAGATAGCTCAGAGGAGTAGGGGTGGTTCATGGAAACCGCTTACGGGATGGGGGGGTCTTCCTAGTTGTGTACAGCGTAGTTCAAAATTAACGGGGCCGAGAAGTCAGCAGCTTACGGGAATCGGACTCACCTTTATTGTGCCTCCTCCAATATGTGAAGCTTGCAAAGTTCATGCACGCAAAGATAAAAATACACAAAAATAAAATATGTGGTAAATTTCAAGACAAATATAATTCCGTCAGTGGCTTGCGATATTTAATTTCTTAGAACACATCTACGCAGCTAGTGGCGTCGGACTTTAAATTTAATACAATTTATGATTACCCTTTACTTAGCCAAAAGAAGAAAGAACAACTGGCGACTGAAGGTCGCTTTACGTCGTATTTTTAATAAAAACAAGGTTCAGCACTTGAAACTTGAAGATTAAGTTGGAAACAGTTTTCACCATACAATTAGAATTTCTCCTACCTTAATGTTGTTCGGTAGGGAGCAGAGAGAAGCACAACTGGGGTGTTCCTAAGATCTTGGGGAAGCGGGAAAAAATCTCTGGTACGCTCCTGATGACTGGATCGAATGGAGATAACGCTACGGCCAGGGCTTTTTCAACGTCGAGAGAGATGTCAAGATCTCCGCCGCTGCACGGGAGGATCACTTAAAACGGCTCGAAAAACAGAACCTCCACGGGTTTGATAGCTTCTATCCGACACAAGTGGAGAAAACAATTTCACTGAATTGTTTTTGCATAAAGCTGACACTCTGCTAATATTTTTAATCCGACACAAGTCGAAGATTCTTTTGCCTAACGCAAAACACGAAACGATAACTCAATTATCAGAAGAGCTGGTACACAACTCGGTATTCAAAAAACACGCCAGAGAACTCCCGAAGCCTAGCGTCCACTACTTTCTCTTAATTTTGCAACGGTTCCTGCGATGTTATTGGGTGACCGGGCCGAAGAAGATGTTAAATTCGACTATAGAGGAAACGCAACGCGAATATGCATCGGCAAAAAATATTACACCACATTGTGAAATATAGTGCAATAATTCTGGAACAATTCAACACATAAATTCCCAGAAAACGTCCAGGGCCAAGCGCGTAGACGAAACACCAATCGCCAATTTTGCATGATAACAAAAAAAGGTCGACACCAAACTGTAAATAATAATATAGTAATCGGCTACAGAGCGGCAATTAAAATATGATTTTAATTCAGATAAAGTGGCAAAATCAAATGAATATAGCAATTGCTACCTGAAACGGTTAGTGAAACGTCAGCACCTATCAATACCACGACGACGCGGTCTATGCTGGAAGAGTGACTTTATAAATTTTCAATTTCAATCTCATGGTAAAAATTTCGTGTATAATATATTCAATTGGAAACTGATATCTGTAAATTGAAGCAAAATATTTGAGTTTCAAACTAGCGCCGGAAACTTCGTGTAACCTAGAAAAAAGTTTACTCTCGAGTTTCAACTTTACATTTTGATTTAGTAGAAATATTGAGTTACGAAACGAATTTAAAAATTAGCTCATTTTCGAAGTCGAAATTTTGTGTTTAAAATTGAATTCTACTAATTGAACATTCCGAATTTAATGTTGCTATTACGATTTTCAAACATAAAGTTTCAGTTGATTCCTTAGTTGCTAGACGTGCTATTTAGAGACAATATTTTGAGTTTTCTGTGGATATCTTATGCTGTAAATGATAATTTCTTGTTAGAAATTTGTAATTTTGTATTTGAAGGTTTGTTTAAAGCCCCGAATACACCGTTTGTTTTATTTATTTATTTTGCTAAAGCTGAATATCAAATAAATGCGTAAAGAACTATTAAATGTTATGCGTTTGAAAGGACTATTAGACAAAATAACTAATAATCGTGAGAATTCTGACAAAGGTGCTATTAAATCGACTTCAGTGAAGTGATGAGTCATATTGCATTGTACACTGGATATCTTTAATGGTGTATTAGTTACTATTCCATCAGCGGTATTGATCAATCAGTTATTAATTGTTCTATAAAAAATAAAACCCATCCATGCTTCTTGCCCAATTGTTCACTCCTCTTTTGTATTATTTATTGTGTGTTTTTTGCATTAACTTTCGTAGCTTCTTCCATAACAACCGTTATTTATATCTATTTGCTCAATTCTTATACAAGCTCAATACCTTTTCATAAGAGTACAGTAAGTCTGACTTTTTCACATTTTTCTTATGTTGATATGTTGGTCCCTTCTCAATTTTTGTTTGTTTATTATACTAAGCCTTCGATTTGATTTTTTTTCTTATATTATGTTTGCAGTGTCTCATTATTTTGTGGTCAATCCATTAATGACATCTTTAGACACAAAACAAGGACTCAAACTTTCCTAAAGGGAAGGAGAGGTATCGGTCTGAGTTAAATGAAACACTACAGACGCAACATTGAAAGACAAGCCTTAACATATCTGCCATTACTTTCTTTCTGACCCCCTTTTGCGAACGCCTCTTTCAAATACCTACTCTGTAAAATTCCTCTTGTAACCCATTAACCATTACCACACATTAAATTCATTTATCATTCTTATATCTCCGCAATTTTACGCCTGCGATGTTTTTCTCGTATGTTGCAATCAAAATCTGGCCTCAATGCTCTGTTTGGCTTTATAGTGCCAGCATGTGTATGTCTAATTAAAAGCAAATATTACTCACCTTATCGCTTAGATAAGGGCAAATAATCTGATTATAGTGTTAGCAAGAACTTGCTTTAATTTTCAATTTCTTTGTCATTTGTTATCTCTTCTATGAACAATGTGGGTTGAAATCACTTTTATCTAGTACATTTTTTTATAAACCCTGGAATTTTTTTAACTTTTTAGCTTTGTTTTGTGTTCGATTGTATATTTACCTTATCAAAAGGTGAACAAACTTAAGCAACTATATCTAATGTATTTTTCAAGCCTTAACTTAATATTAAAAGAAAAGAAAGACATTTGTAGCTCTGATAATTATAACCTCAAAAGAGATTGCTCAAGCGAGAGAAATATTTAAAAGTGTTAAACGCAGGAAATGTTTGTATCTTATCTCCACACATAACAATTACCACGATTTTGTTAAACGGTAGTTTCTAATTTGTCATTTTTTCGGGCGCACTTTTTGACCTGAAGGTCTTCAACCTCTGCTTTTATGTCTTCGTTAGCATGGAGTTACGAAATTGCTTTCCATCCAATTATGTTTGGCGATGAAGAATTCCCGCTTCGAAATGAGTGTGAAATATAATTTTTTGATGCTACTTGAATTTCGTTAGTTACGCTTCACCCCGTGCTTTGGCGCCTTTAGAAATAATTCAAACATTCATGAGAATTCGCCTCTTTGAAGTAAAACTTTCTACGATCGGTTTACCTAATTAAATGTCCATAAATGCAAGTCTCGAAATGAAGCAAAAACGTGTGCGCCGTTTTAATGCTAATTTGTAGACAGAACCGATTAGCTATAATATAGGTCACTTTCACAGAAAGTTATTTCTTCATAAATATGATAAGTCTCGCTAAGCTGAAGGGCAAGCAGCAGCCGTACAAAACTCAAAAATGCTGCAAAACTGGCTTGAAATAGCTGAACTAAATCTAGTCCAAATACAGGAAACAAGGTTATTGTACGCTTGGGGACATTTCGTAGTTCATAACTAACATTAACGCTGCAATGGAGTAAAAACTGCGAGTTCGTTTTTGCAAAAAAAAAGCAGCCTACCAAGAATGTTCAAGGCATTCAGCCTTGAGAATTTTTATTTTCTCAAGTTCAATGAAATACGAATGGCTCGCGCTTTAATTAGACGGCAACGCGAAATAAGTTCGTTATTGGCAATAAAAAAGTAAAAGAAGATTTTACTACTTTTGTTCCTTTTGCAGGTGGGGGACCAAATCATCCGAATCAATGGGTTTACGATCGACGACGCCGTTCACAAAGAAGTTCTCCAGTTGATTTCCAACCACACGCATCTGACTCTGAAAGTTCGAAGTAGGTATTTAATAAGTAATTGTTATTGTAACAATAGTCTGCAAATGAAGTAGGAGATCTGACGGAGGAATATATTTTAAGCAATTTATCTGCATCTTGCGGAGTTGGTACAATAGTGCAAGGCTATTAATGATTCCATTATCTGTACTCTTACATGAAACTCTTGTGCTACCAGCTAATTACATAACAAAAGTAATAGAATGTTTCTGAAAGGCCTGCAGCAAGATAAACCCATTGCAGTATGTTTTTTCATCGTTTTCCATGTACAGTATGATTAACAAAATGAAGATGAAGAACAAAACCGGCGTCTTTTACTTATGCCATACGTTCATAACAATTTCTACAATTATTTAATAGGTATCGACGTACGATGGTCCTGTATGTATCCTATAGGCTTCCTTATCTGCTAAAAGTCAGCGTTTGAATTGCCTGACAAACCTGGACGGATTGTTAACAAGATTTTAAAATATTTAATTAATAGAACTACGCAGGCTGCCTTGCGGAGGTCTAGCTATCATTATATTGTGTTTTTTTTTCTCTATCTAAAAATAAAAGTAATCGATCTACATAAAGAAGTTTGTAAAACTATGGGAGGATGTATTAAATAAATTAATAATATGTATATCATGCGGCATTCTCTACAATAAAACCAAGATGTCACGATGCAGCACGTGATGAACAAGATTTTGACAAAGACTCCAAACAATAAAAAAATTTAATTAGAAGTCAGTTGATCAATGGTTACTCTAAAAGTGGTTTGTATCCGTGCTCAATTGTCTTTAAATTGTATTTTAAGCTATACTGGCTTATAGATTTGTATTTATTACGTGTTGAATGCATGTTTAAATATATGAAAGAGGGTATGGTTGGTTGTTGATTTGAAAGAGCGAGATCTAGGACGTGGTTTTCCAAGCATCTCTAATTACTGCAGCAATCATTGGCTTATTGTACACCATAACTAAGAATTTTGCCTATCTGGGGTAATTCCAACTCCCAGTAGTGATTTTTAACGTGGACACATCGAAGTGGCACGGGACTTACGGCTTTCCTACTTATCCGACAGAAGGCGCGCTTTAAAAATTTTTACCGCCAGAAAAATCTCACCGACCTCGGCCAGGTTCGACCCCGCGTTCCTTGGATCTAAAGGCAAACGCGCTAGCTACTAGACCACCGAGGCCGGCGAGAGTATGGTACATGCAATTTGTATTTTTAAATTTCTATCTAGCTGTGGTCCTAAACAAAAATTTTTATTTGGATAGAATGTTGTTATTTTAAAATAGGTAGCAAAATCCTTAACGCAGTGTCTGTGTTTGTGCGTAGTTGTTTATGAAATAACCTGTATGATCCATCCATGTTTGTCAAGTAATTCGAATGCCGACTTTTACCAGATGCAAAATTTATATCGGATGGTTTTAATCCCTTTGGATGTTATTTTATGTATTTAAAAGCAAATGTTACGTAGAGTAACAAATAATTGTACCAGCTGGACTATGTTTAGAAATCTTTAAACAACTGTAATAAATGTTATAAGCTGCATGGTTTAAGTAAAGATACATGTTTGTTTTGCACACCCAATTCTTACCAAATATTTTGTTGATCATATTTTATAATGATAAATAAAACTTTATTGTATTGTTTAATTTTTTTTGTTCTTCGTTATAATTATGTAAACTATTATTAAATAATATTAAATTTGATTCCTAGACCCTTGGGAAAGGTAAAATGACGTACGTGCGCCAAGTAAAATAGGTTTAGGCTATCCTTTTTTCAGTGTTGTATATACTATAGAATTTTTTCATTCTAGTCTATGTATTGTTCAATGTGCAGAAGATAATGTGACTAGATTGGTCAAAGTGTAAAGCGACACAGAATTCATGTCTGCATGAAATGTATACCTACAACCAGATTCGACGTGCGTCCCGCACGTAACTTAAGGTTATGTTCCCTCATTATAAATCGTTATCGGATCTTGTGGGTTTTAGACTTCATACAAACTTCTGTGCAGAGAAGAATCGCCCTATCAATTGCTAATGTAGGTGTCGCTGACTTTCAATTCTTTTTTATATATTTTATTATATTATCATATCAGTACCACAAATACTTTATCTTATTTGTGCAATTTTTCTAATATCGTATCTGGAATTATGCACAAATGAAGCAAATTACTAAACTCAATTTTAATAATTCTATTATTAATTAAAGAACAAGTTAACGTCATTGTTACCGTTATAATTGTGCAGTCATTACTAAAATAGCCTGTGATCACGTCCACACTATCTAAAACTAAATAAATTTTGTCCTATTTAGTAATAAAAGTTATATTTAAAATGATCTCTATTTAAATTATCTTTTACCGGTGTAAACACTGCATCTGAGAATAGTAACTGTCGATAAGATGTACTATTTACGTAAATTTCCCAAGTTTATATTACAAAAAAATGCTACATGTTCATGTTGTGCTAACCTTTTCAAGGAACGTCCTATACAGCGTCTCACAGTGAGAGTGTAGTACAGGCTCATATGTACGCCAGTGTTGCAAAACTGCTACTTAAAATTGCTCTGAAGATACCAAGCACCTGTCAATCATGACATAATCCGCCTTTTGTTGTATAAACCGCTTATCGGTGATAACTACTATCTAAGAGCTAGCTGGACATCCTTTGCCTGGATCTACTTCATCTAAACAAACTTACACTGCCGTTCAGGTGTTTACAATCTGGCAAAAATTTACGGTCAACTCCCATAAGGTTTACATAGTCCATAAGAGCCTGTACTACACTCTCACCATTAGACGCTATATATATGTATATA